>LKTO01000751.1:0-20688 GCA_001399465.1 Hymenoscyphus scutula
TGCTATAGACTTAAGCGAGAATCCGGTCTTTCACGAACGTACTAAGCATATGAACGTGAAATATCACTATATAAGAGACCTTATAAATAGAGGTATTATAGACGTTATATACGTCTCTACCGAGGAACAGAAGGCAGACGGCTTTACTAAAGCCTTAGATAAAGTTAAATTTAAGAGGTTCTTAGAAGAACTTGACTTTATATAAAGTATTCTTTAAAAGAAGCTTTATGTATAGTGTTAACTTTAAATACTCTCTTTTAAAAGAGGCATTCTTTATTTAGTCTTTTATAACTCTCTACTCGACTCTATTTAGATTACTCTCTATAAAAGAGGTTATCTTTTCTAAATTATAAGTCTCTTATTTATTTCTTTTATTTTTATAAATATATATATTATATATTCTTACTTCTACTTTAAAGTTAAGTAAGAAGCCTCTATTATAAGTAAAGTACTTATTAAGAGGGTGTGTTTCATTTAGGTAATAATTACCTTACTTAGTAATAGACTTTTAGTTTAAACCTTAGTCTGTTCTCGTCTAATTCTAGAATATTCGATCACGTGAACTAGAATATTCTAGTATCTCTATTGATTTATAAGCACTTCTATTATATTTGTAATCTATAGAACCTTCTAGAATCTCTCTAAGGAGTATATATAGACCTTTACTGTCCTTATAGTTAGAAACTAAGTTAATTAAATAAGTTATTTTCATAAGTTAATTTTACTCTTTTGATTCCCGGTGTACTTAACAGTCATCTGACCATCCTACTTCCACTGTCTCTATATACTTTGTATATAGTCTATACCCTTTACCTCTTACACTAAGAAGTATTTAAGAAACCTAGGTTACCTTAGAGTTTTTTAACTTCTATTAACGTTTTATCTATAGATACTCTATAGTAATAAAACCTATTACCGACCTACTAAGAGGGAAGCAATCCTTTTAATAGACAGAGTAAGTAGAAAGAGCGTTCTAGAACTTAAAAGTAGCTTTTACTACTACGCCTATACTATAATACTTTAATATAAGAAAGGTGATTAAAGTTAAAACAGATGTATTAGGCTTTATAGTAGGATATATCCTCTTATAACTGTTTAGTAAAGATATAAGCGCGAAGTAGTATTCTATTACTTTTTATTTAAGGAAATTTATAGTAGTAGAAGTTAACTATAATACTTATAATTAGAAGCTTCTAGCGATTATACTAGCTTTCTAGTAGTAGAGATATTATCTTATATATATCTAGTATACTATTTTTATTAAGATAGATTATAATAATCTAAAATACTTTATAATAAAAAGAAAACTAAATAGAAGATAGGCTAGATAGGCTAAAGAATTAGTAGTGTTTGATTTTATATTAGAATATAGAGAGAGTAAAACAAACCTAGTAGACAGGCTGTCTAGAAGGCTAGATTATAAGTATAACAAGAGTAAGAGAGACGACAAGTCTCTACTATTATATAAGTTGTTAAGGACAATGTAGTAGAATACTAAGGCGCTATAAATCATAGCTCTTAGAGTTATAGAAGACTCTAAAGCGCTGTAATTCAAGGCCTAGGAGAGAGAGAGTAGACACCTCTCGACCGGTGAGACGCCGGGGCTAATGATCTATAGGGTCGGCTAGAACTGCGACGGAGTAGTAGGAGACCTACTACTTGAGCCTGTTACTAATATAGCTAGTTATAAATAGTACGTGTTACAAGTATTAGGCCTACGATAGAATAACTCTAAAATAGTATTTAATAATATAGATTTAATACTTATTAAACTTCTTATAGCGCTATAAAAGAGTAACCTCTTTATATAGCGTAAGAAGTACGAAAAGTAGAAGCTAAGAAGAAAAGCTAGAGCTATTAGATAGAATATTAATATAAGAGGCTTATTATATTATAAGAGAGCTATTTATATACTATATAATCTAGTAGTTAGAAAAGAACTACTAGAAGTAAATTATAATAATCTATTTATAGAGTATTTTAGTATTAGTAAGATAGTAGAAGCTATATAGTATAAGTACTTCTAGTAAGAACTAAGGAAGGATGTTAAAGACTATATTAAGACGTGTCTAGTATACTAGAGAATAACTATAAAGCGCTATCTACTATATAGCTTACTAAGTTTATTCTCTATTTCTTCTAGACCTTAGAAAGAGATAATAATAGATTTTATTATAGAACTACTACTATTGAAATTTTAAGATAAAGTATATAACTCTATTCTTATAATAGTAGATAGATATATAAAGATAGCCTACTATATCTATATAACAAAGGAAGTTATAGTAGAAGAGCTTATAGAACTATTTATACTTTTTATATTTAAGGATTTTAGAATATCTAAGAGTATTATATTAGATAGAGAGTTAGTATTTACTAGTAAATTTTAGAGTATATTTTATTTTATTCTTAAGATAAGAAGACACTTAAGTACTATATTCTATCTATAGATAGATAGTTAGACTAAAAACTTAAACTAGACGCTAGAATAATATCTAAGATATTATTATAACTATTACTAGAATAACTAGGCCTTAAAGCTAGTATTAGTAGAATTTACTTATAATAACTTCTATTATACTATAATTAGTATAAGCCTATTTTATACTACTTATAGTTTCTATCTATTAGTAGAAATCTATATTAAGAACAACGTTATAGAAGAGAAAGCGCTAGTAGTAAGAAGTAGAGTAGAAGTATTAAGTAAGAAACAAGAAACCTTAAAGTTATAATAGATAGCTATAACTAAGATGTAAAAGAAATACTATAATAAGAGAACCCTTAATATAAAATTTAAGGTAAATAATAAAGTAATACTTTAGAGTAAGTATATCTACTAGTTATAGCTAAGTAGAAAGCTAGTAGATAGATATCTAGAACTATTTATAATTAAGACTATTTAAGAAGACTACTAATAAGTATATAAATTAATACTTCTAGAGTTATATAAAATCTATAATATATTTTATATCTTACTATTAGAGCCTTAGTATCTCTAAGTAGGTGTAGTTCTAGAGCTACCTCTAATAGAGATTAAGAGAGATAAGCGTTATAAGGTAGAGTTAATACTTAACTATAGAAATAAGAGAAAAGGAAGATAGTATCTTATATATTAGAGAGGCTACTTAATATTAGACGATATATAGAAGCCTATAGAAAACCTTAATAGAGTATAGAAAGTAATCGAAGAATATTAAAAAACTTGTTCTAAAGGCTAGATATATAGGAAATATAAGAGCTTAGGTTTATAAGTAGTAAGAAAATAAAGGAAGAGAAATTAGAGAGATACTTAGAGATTAACTATAAGAAAATAATATATTTATTTAAAAGCTAAAGGATATAACTATACTATCACCTATCGCCTATTCCTTATAGAACCGACTATAAGTATCTTAGAGACGCTTAGAAGAAGAGTTATTAGAGGAAGAGCTATTATTTCTAGGTATACTCTTAGATACTACTTAAAGGCCTTGATCAGCCTGTCTAGGTGCTAGTAGAAGACCGCGGACAGGTGTATAAAGAGAGGTAGTAGAGTAGAAGGAACGTTAAGAGGGCGTAGTATAGATAGAAAGATAAGAAGAAGGACTACCTATTATCTTATCGTTATCTAGATACTATACTTCTATTAAAACTAATATATAGGAGAGAAGTATAGAAACACTAACTAAATCTTCTTCTTCTTCCTTATTACTTTCGCCTCTATCTCTATTAACATTGTTATTAAAATCATTAGAGTCGTCCTAGCTTAGAGAAGGCAGGTTGTTCTAGGAAACTATTAGAAATAGGAACGACAGAGTATAGTAAGGAAATAAACCTAGTAACGTATAACATCGAGGATTCTATTAAGAGTAGCTTATATTTAGGAAATACTTAAAAGAATTAAGTACTCTATACTATCGAGGGTTTTAGAGGTTTAAAGAGAGCGAATAATAGCTTCTACCTTATTATTATAGGCTTTTTAAGTAGCTTTAAGAGACTAGATTTCTAGGCTATTATTAAAACGCTAGCTATCTAGTAAGCGAAAGATAGCTTTATAACAGGTAATAAGAGCGTTAACTTACTTATAATAGCTCTAGAGAATTTAGTAATATACTTTCTCTATATAGTAATAACGTTTATAAACATTATAGCTAGCTACTTTAATATAGCTGTTTAACTCCTAGTTAGAACTATCTAAATTCTTAGAATAACAAAGGTAATATAGATAGAACAAGCTAGTAGAAGGTACTACTAACCGAGAAGTAATACTATAGCGCTAGGGAAAAGATATAATTTAGAAGTTAAGTAAGAATCGAAATAAGAATAAAGGAACTAGATAAGAGAATTAGAAGAGAAAGTTAGAGGTAGAATTAGAAAAGAAAGAAGAAGAGAAACAAGAGAAAGGTTAAGAACTATATACTTGTCTACTAAAGCTTATAAATCACGCTATTATAAATTAGCTTATTAATAAATAAGTAAATATAATAGATATAGAATAGATGATTTATAGCTAGAGCTATAATAGTAGAAAGCTTAGTTCTATTATTTGTAAATATAGAAGACTTATAGTAAACAAGTCATAGCTAGGTCTATAATAGTATATAGCTTAATCCTATATTTATATTTATATTTATATTTATATTTATTTACGTCTCTTTTTAAAAAAAAGATAAATATCTAGAAATAAAGAGCTATTCTTAGTAGTAAGCTAGTATATAGGTAGCGGGTTCTTAGGGACAAGAACCTAGAGAGGGAGGCATTTATAAGAGGCTTGGATTAAGAGGGTCAGGTAAACTAGAGGCTTGGCAAGCGAGAGGTATCTGCGAGGTATAGAGTATACGATAGTAGCCCGATAGTAGCCTGTAACCGGGTTGAAGCTAGGGATACTAGAGATGTTTTCAGGAATGTAGAGAGACTAGAGATGTTTTTAGAAATGTAGGGAGACTAGAGATGTCTTTAGAAATGTAGAGAGACTAGAGATGTTTTTAGGAATACAGGGAGACTAGAGATGTCTTTAGGAATATAGAGAGACTAGAGATGTTTTTAGGAATATAGAGAGACTAGAGATATAGGAAGAGGTATTTAAGAGGTCTAGATATATAACTAGAAGGTTAGACGACGGTAGAAGAGAGGCATCGATTATTCTATATTATAATAGAATACTAGTAGTTCTATCACGTCTACGTACTCTACTATTTATTTAGTTCCTTATAGTAGCCGACTCGGTGATATAGCCGATGTAATAGTTCTAACCGCTACTCTGCCTTACTTGGTTATCCCTTGCTTAGTTATCCCTTACTTAGTTATCCCTTACTTAGCTATCCCTTGCTTAGTTACTTGACGTATCTTATATATTTAAGAGCTTCTAGCTCCTAGGTGTCTATCCTTTCTTCTCTTCTCTCCTTAGCTTAGAATCTTCGAATAGATAGTTCTATAGTACCTAACTTACACCTAGCGTAGTCGTGTATTCGTACGCGGTCTATAAGCTATACGTGTTGTTATAGTCGACTCGATAGTAAACTATATTAATTAGTTTATATTATAAATAAAAGGTACTAGCTTAATAAGTAGACTAGCGACTAACTAATAACTAACTAATACTATATATATTATAAAGTAGTATATTAAAGTAAGTATATTACTTATATAGTTATATATACTCTTCTACTACTTTTCTACTACTTTTTCTCTACTTTCTAGTTAATCTTAACCTTCTCTAGTATATCTCTTAGAGTTATATTACTAGTATTTTAAGGTAGTTAATTTTAAGCTTATATAGCTTACTATTAGAGGAAAAAAGAGAAGCTAAACCTTCTATAAGGTCTTAAAGAATTATTTTCTCTTTATTATTTATTACTTTTTCTAGTATATTATTTCTATAAATCTAATATATTTAGAATAATACTTAATAAGAAATAAAATAAAGTTATAAAATAATTTTTTATTATAATAAAAACTAAAGATTAAGCTATTAATAGCGAATATCTCTAATAAATACTATTAGAAAAGAGAAAATATTAGTTTCTAATCTTCTTCTAATTCTAAAACTAAGTAGATTCTTAAAGTTTACTTTTCTTTTAATAAGTTTCTTTTAAGTATTCTTATCTTTTAAAAACTACTTCTTAGTCTATTTCTTAGTATTCTTATTAACTTAGAATTCTTAATTATATATACTTTTCTTATAATCTATATATTTAATATTATTATAAAAGCTTTTATTCTACTAAATCGTTTTATTACTTTCGAGACTCTCTTTCGCTAGAGCGCGTTTTATAAGTTTCTTATAAATCTCTTTAATCTCTTATTTCTTAAGAGTTTATATTAGGTTCTTATTATTCTCGCTATTATTATTTTATTTAGATCTAGAAGATAGTATTAATAAAGTTACTAAAGAGCTTCTAGCTTTTAGCTTTAGCTTTATAGTATCGCTTAGTTTCGAGTCTAAGAATAAGCTATACTAAGGTTAAAGAGTTAGTCGACGTTATCTAGTCTAGTATATATCTTTTAACTTACTAGTAAGTATTCTATCTCTATAGCTAAAGAAAGCGAAAAGAGTATCTCTACTCTAATTCTACTACTATCTACTTCTCTTAGTTTTACTCTTACTCTAAAATCTCTTATACTCTATTCTAGTATACTAAAATTATCTAGAGTAGTATCTTACTTAGAGAGAGTATTTAGTATTTAGATAATTTTCGATATTAAGAAAACGTCTATAAAGTTATATATCTTTTCGATATCTAGTTCTACTATATACTTAATTAAGAAATTATCTATCTCGATAATAGTATACTTAGCTTCTATAAACTCTATCGAGCTATTCTTATATTTCTTTAGTATTATATTATCTTTACTAGACTATAGAGAAAATAGAAGTTCTTTCTAGATATTTCGAATAGCTAGAGATATCTCTATAGTAGCGATATATAACGATTCTTAAACTAACTAGCTAACTAAGTCTCGTCGAGTTAGATTACTTATAAAGAGATTTATATTAAGTTAGATTTACTTAGAGGTAAACTTATTACTTAACTATAAAGCTATTAAGGTAGCGATAATAATATAATATTAAGTTAAGTATAAAGCTTCTATCTAATAGTAGACGTACTAGTCTTATATAGAACCTTTATTCTTATAGAGCGACTAGTTAACTAAGTCGACTAAGTTGATTAGTCGCTTCGTTCTATAATTTATATATATAGAGAAACCCTTAGACCGCTTAGCTAGCCTAAGCGTCTCTATTTACTATAAGATTATTCTAATAGTACTTAATCTATTAGAACGCTACCTAGTTTTTACTTATTATCTAACTATATATATAATTTATAATACTATATAATTTATAATATAATACTAGCGAGAGCTTTAACTACTTCTTATATAGATAAGCTAGTAATAATTATAGTTTATAGAGAATTAGTATATAAATCTCTTAGATACTATCTAGAAAAAAAATTATAATTATTATACTATATAGCTAGATAGCTAAGTTTAAATAACTACTTAGATTTAATAAAATAAGACTACTAATTAGAACTTATTAATATAGATCGCTATATAGATGTTTTTTATTAGAATATACTCTACTTAGAAGTATTATATAGTATAGAATAGAAAGTAGAGAAATTCTAGTCTACTAGATTAATTTTACTAATAGTCTATTAGTATCTATAAATCTTTATATATATAGCTTATAGCTATTCTTAATAACTATCTCTAATATAATAAATCTATCTAGTATATTATAAATAAGAAGTAATTATAAAAGAGCTATAGTATAAGAGTTTTTAACTTTAAGTAAATATAGAATCGAGTATATATAAAAGGACCTTAGTAAATTATATATAGATTAAGTATATAAGAACTAAGAGCTATATCTCTTCGCTTCTTATAAATAATCTACTTAACCTCTA
The DNA here is from genome assembly GCA_001399465.1 of Hymenoscyphus scutula. Taxonomy (NCBI): domain Eukaryota; kingdom Fungi; phylum Ascomycota; class Leotiomycetes; order Helotiales; family Helotiaceae; genus Hymenoscyphus; species Hymenoscyphus scutula. The sequence continues at coordinate 7,893 of LKTO01000751.1, forward strand.
CTATAATACTTAGAAGAGTATAATATCTATTTATCGTTCTATATACTATTATAAGAGGCTAGACCTTAAATAACTTAAAGATATAGTTTTAAATATTTAATTAAGAAGTATATAAGAAGTATATATATACTAGAGTATTCTAAGAAACTATATAACGAATATATAATATTAAAAGAATAGAATAGAAAAGTATAGAATAGAAGAGACTTACTTAGTAGTAGAGTAGTAGCTAGTACTAAGTAGAGGCTTTAGTTAATACTTAGCGAGAGTATAGTTCGAGCTTTATTATAGGTTCTAACTCTTATATATTAAATAGATAAGAAGTAGACTTATAGTTATAGATATAATTAACTCTTCTTTCTTTCTTTCTTATCTATATATTATAAGACTATATAACGCTCTTAAAGTCTTTACTATAATTAGTTTACTACTTCTATAATAACTTATTTTTAATCTTTTATATATTTATATACGTCTATATATTTCTATATAACTTTTAGACTAGAACGCGAGGTAGTAGACTTCTCTAGTCTATATATATACTCTACCTCTATTAAAACTTAACGACGATACTTTCTTAATCTAGTAACTAGATTAAATAGTAGGATTCTTAATATATATATAGTAGTATATATATTATATAGAAGTAAGATATTATATCTTAGATTTCTAGCGTCTTTCGATTAGTTATTAATTATAAGACGCGAAGGTAAGTTCTATAAGATAGAGTTAAGTCGAGTTAAAAGTTAACTCGAATTTAGTATAAATAGTAGACTATTATATTTACTAAGATAGCTTTAAGAAATATAATAAGAAACTTTTATATTAATTATAAGTCTACTAGCGCTATAGTTAGATAATAGCCTTCTAGTAGTATAAGAGCGAGTAGAACGAATAATAAGATAGAGAGTATTAATATTTTATTAAGGTTTATTAGTATAAGAGTTATTATTAAGAAGAAGTTTAATATATTAGAGAAGGTAGAGTATTCTAGTAATAAGGTATAGGAATTAAGTATATTTTTCTATTATAACCTTACTTCTTACTATAGAGATTATAGTAGTTAGTCTAGTATAATTTTAAGACTTAAGTAAAGAATTAGAAAATTCTCTAGATAACTATTTAGCTGAAATTCTATTACTTATATAAGAGTTTATAAGAAGCCTCGAATAATATTAAAAGATATAGATAAAGGTTACGATTTCGTATCTTTCTTTCTTATCTTAGTAGTATAGTTAATTATTTTTATCTCTTATATACCTTTATAGCTATAACTCGGTTCACGATTCCGAGACTAATCTAGTACGCTAGATCGCTCTAATAAGTTCTATTAAGAGGAGCTGAATCTTCTATATAAGTTCTCGTGGCCTATTCTTTATTTAAGTCGACCTAATATAACATCTCGGGATAGAGTCTTATTATCTTATTATAGGTAATCTAGACCGTGAAAGATGCTTCTTATTATTCGTTTCACCTATAAGAAATATTTCTATTCTAATTTAGAAGTTGTTCTAAACCACTTATTCATCTACTATAGAAGTCTTCCCGGCTTCCTCGCTATCTATAAACGTCTTGAATTCTAAAACCCCGCTCTCAGTTGTAAACTCTACCTACACCTTCGCTAGGATAGAACAATTTTAGATAAGCTCTTAAAATCGAGATAAGACGTCAAATCCACGACCATTGTCGCTATAAACGTAACTCCTAATAATTTGAACTTAGAAAATTCCTGTTAAAAGAATTAAAGGACTTACTTTCGTGATCCACTCTTTCCGGGGCTGTACTGAGATCACACGAGAAAAGTTCTATCTCTGCACGCGGGATCTGACCCTCCTTCACATTAATGTATATTGTCACATGCTTTTTGGTTTCCTTTGTTATCTCGGATCCCTTAGAGAGGTTTGGTAGGCTTAGAAACCCCTGCAAAGCGTCAAATAGTGGCGCCTCCAGGGAGCACACTCAATACCTCTTCCTTATGCAAGCCTCAGCCTAATCCAGACTCTTGCTTTGAGATATGCCCAATGGCGAAAAATCCTCGCGATATCGAGACCAGATTGGTTATTCGTACTCGGCCTTACAAGGGTAGGTGAGGAGCTGAACTCTGCCAGCGGGACGTATTGAGGGAGGGGTGCGCCTTATCAGCAGACAGACATGAAGTTTGTCTCTCTCGATCGGCAGTCATTAAACCTTCGAGCCCTGAAAAAACCTGCCTTCTAGTTGTTGAGAGATTACAGGCGCTTAACTGACAAAAGTAAGCAACTGGGTTCCATATCATTCAAATACTAATGTCAGATTTCTAGTTCATTCATCATGTCTGGTGCAGAAGCTGGTCTCGTCATTGGCCTCATTTCCGGGGTAATCGCCATTATCGACGCTACCAAAACGGTATACGATGCAGCCAAAGATGCGAAAGGTCAACCTGAAGTATTCCGCAAAGCAGCTTCCCGCCTTCCGCTCATATTGCGTATCCTCCAAAATGCCAAGACACAGGCAGCAAAACTCAATGACGACGAAAAGGAAGAAGAAGTAGAGTCTCTCGTGAAAGCTTGTCGGGAGAAGGCCGAGAAACTCCAAAAGATATTCAATAAAGTTGTACAAAAAGAGGATGATGGCTGGTTCGACCGATATAAAAAGGCTGTGGGGACAGCTGTGAGGGGGAACAAGGTGGAGGGGTTAATGGAGGGGATTTTAAAGGATATTCAGGTGCTTGCTTGTGATAATTTGACGGGAACGGCGAGTGAGGAACAGGTAAAGGAGTTGGGGGATGCGATTCAAGAGATGGAGAAGATGCCGGATTCGATCCCGCAAGAGACAGGTGCGCTTAATCAAACGCATAGTGGGAGTGGACACAATATCGCGAACACTGGAGGAGGGACTATGAAGAATGCTATGGGGGCCGCGTTCTATGAAATTGGGAGAGATGCAAATTTTCAAGGTAAGAATTAGTGAGAACGTAAGAGGTGTCTTTGTTTTGGAGATATTTGCTGGAGCTTCGTAGTATAAGTGCTGCTAGTGATAACTGATATATAATATCGTCGGGGAAGTGGTTATTCAATGTTTATTTTCCATCCTATGAGTCTTCACCCTTTCTCGTTCCCAGATCTCACATTGACCCCGCTAATCATCAATCAGTGTCCGGCACCTCCATCTCCTCCATCGAGCGCGCGGTCTCCTTCCTTCGCCACACAAACCCTAAAGTAGACAAAGCAGCTATCGAGTACGAAAGAGGCCCTCACCTACCCATCTGCAGTGACTGGATCTTCTCGCACGATTTCTTCATTGCCTGGCGCGAGAAACCTCACAGCCAGCTACTGTGGATAAAAGGCGACTCCGGGACGGGGAAGACGATGTTGCTTGTTGGTGTTGTTAACAGACTATTACCTGGAATTTCGAATACCCAGAAACAGATGGCGGAGTGTAAGATAGGAGCGTACTTTTTCTGTGAACGCAATGACATGAAAACCCTCCCACAGGCAACTACCGTGCTTAAAGGACTCATTCACCTCCTTGTTCTTCAAAAGGACTCGTTAAAGGAGCATCTCGAACAACTTTCTTTCCCCGAATCCGGATCCTGTGACCAAGATTCCAACTCTGTTTTTACCTTGTCAGAGATTCTGATGAATATGCTCTTCGACTTGGCAACGAGAAGAGTTTACTTGATCGTTGACGCTATCGGGGCAATCAAAGAGGGGTTGGAACAGCTCCTAGCACAGATAAGGTATATCTCCCAGAAATGCAAAAATGTGCGTTGGCTTGTGAGCAGCCATGACAGCAGTCTGTTGAGAAAGATCCTCGGCGCAGACCAAAATATCCAGCATCTCGAACTAAACCCCTCAATCCTCGCTGCACCAGTAAACTCCTATGTCACCTGCAAACTCAGCTCAAACCTGTTCCCCTGGCTCAAGGACAACTTTTCACTCCAAGCAACGCTGCAACAAAACATCGCCCAAAAAGCCCCCAACCCAAACTTTCTGTACACCACCCTCCTCTTTAGCGAACTCGCTCTCGAAAACGCCTCCACAGCACTTTCCACCCTCATATCTATGCCACCAAACCTCTCCATCATGATCGTACATGAAAAAACACGTCATCTCATAACCTCAGCCTACTCTTACGTTGAAGCATTCAAAAACAACCACCAAAGACAAGACTATACCCTCCTCTCCTCCGCCCTCACAGGCTACAATTCCGCCATCTCCGTAGCCAAAAAATGCATCCCTCACTACGACCGCGGCCTCATAGCCGCCTGGCTCGGCCAAGCCGAATGTTTCCGGGAACTTTCGCACGCCCGAAAATACCCCCCACCAGAACAACTTTCCTGTGTTTCCAAAGCACGAACTTGTGTCGATGAAGCGTTGAAAATTGCTGAGAGGATAGGGGATGGGCGAAGGGGAAATAGGGCGCGGTTTGATAAAGCGGTTGTGGAGGCTAGGAGGGTGTTGGTTGAGGGGAAGATTGTGTTGGGGAAAGAGGAGGGAGGGGGGAGGCCGAGGCCGAGGGAGAGGGCGGGGTTGGCGGCTGAGGTTAGGGAGGCGAGGAGGGTGTTAGGGGTTCAGAGGGAGGTGATGGTGAGGGAGGAGGGGAGGGAGTATGGGGTTTGGGCGGATAAGTGGTTGAAGAGGTTGAATGTGGCATTGGGTGAGTGAGTGAAAGCCGTCCATATTAACATAACTACTATATAATGAGATTGACTTCTCTCTCGCTGCATACTTCTCTCGGTATTAGCTTGCCTCTTCAACTTGCCCCCCTTCCTTACGAAAAAGAAAAGAAGAAGGAAATAAAAGAACCAGAACAATCCAGATCCGAACCCGAATCCAAATCCAATCCCGAATCCCTATCTTCTCAAAATCTCCTCAAAATGGACGCGGAGCCGCCTCAGTCGGATTTGTCCCCCCAGAAAGCACCGTGCTATCCGCAGGAATCACCAACGACCCTCCTAGGCCTCCTGTCATCACCGATCCTCCTCGAGTTCCTCTACTAACCTCTTCACTCCCCACCACAGTACTCTTCTTCTGCAGCTGACTAGCCGACTCAGCAGCCTCGATCGAGTCCTTTCTCTTAGCCGCTTTCTCCTGGGCCCTCTTTCTCTCCAAAATGTCTTGATACAATTCATCTCGTTTCTTGATCGCCGCTTCATCTTGTATTGTTGGCGGTATTCCGAAGGATAGGAGTCGTCGTGTTGTTGGGTTGTTCTTGTAAAGCCATCTTGCGAGGATGATGAAGATGATTGCCCCGGCAATTGAGCCGATGGCTATACCGGCGATGGCACCGCCGTGAAGTACAGAGGAAGAAGAAGAACTCGATGAAGCGGCAGGCGTTGAAGTTGAAGTTGAAGTAGAAGATGTAAGTGTGTTGGAGGTAGTAGAAGTAGAGAGTGTCGTCGGCGCAGCTGAAGTTGCTGAGTTCGAATTCCCTGAGCTCCCCTCTGCAGCCAACTGGCTCCACGACACTGAAGGCCCGACGTTTTGCTGGCCTATGAACGCAACCGTATCATTATTAGAATACACTGAAATCGACTGAATATACCGCCCTCCCGTAGCTTCGAAAGTGTTGATGACATTAGGGCTGCTCACTGAGCCTTTGGTAACTACAATAGCAAAGGACTCGCGATTATCCACGTATGACAACGGCCAGTAGTAGAAAGACTCGTATTGCACGATGGGATATTTTTGTTTGGAAGTAATAGTGTCTTTATTCGTAGCGACTTTTGTGCCTGAGGGAGCAGGGAAGTTCGTGGCATCGACACTGGTAACTGTTGGTTCGTTCGAAGACATCTTTGCAGACTTCGTAAGATCTTACAAGTGTCACTCGAGGATCATGGCATAGTGACATTTATGCTGCGGATCCAATCCAGCCTCACGCGGGAAGAGCGAGAGCTCAACGTACGGCTGAAGTTTAAAAATATAAAATATTGGATGTGGCTTGCGCTCATACCTGCACATCAGACCATTTTTTCGAGGCTGCAGAGAGGATTTGCGAATCAAATTAGAGCGGCTTATCATGGGGTGCTTGCTGTATTCCGATTATATAGGTAACAAGGGGGCGACCAGCTGAAACATATACTTGCGAGGATGTCTATTAGTTGTTTCTTTTCCTCTCTACGGGTATTCAGTGACCTAATCCAGAGTCCGAGCACAACCCCTCTACTAGTTGGCTCCCGAGATATATAAATCAATCCTTAATAAGTATATATAGTAAAGAAGTAGTGAGATTTAAGGGAGCTAATTATATAATTAATTAGTTTTTAATTAAAAAAAAAATAAGATTCTCTACTAACTCTAAATTATACTAACTCTAAAATAGTAACTTATATAATTAATTACTTAATAACTAATAGTCGAAAAATAGTAGTTTTTATTTCTAGTAGAAGATATATATATAATCTAGTATATTTATAATAGATTAAGTATTTAGAGTATTAGTAGTATAGTAATAAATTTATTAAAGTATATATATATAGCTTTTTAGACTTATATATAGCTCTATAAGAGGCTCTACTAGTATAGCGCTAAGAATTCTATTAATAAGCGAGAAGTCTTCTCTATTCTATATTACTACTTTTTCTACTCTTTCTACTACTATACTTACTTAATTACTTTAGAGACTTCTTATAAGTAAGTAATTACTAGAATATTCTTATCCTTTATTATAATAGTATACTTAGAAATAGTAGAGGCTATAATAATAGACGAGAGAGAACTAGAGGAGTTAATACTAAGGCTAGAATTATCGAGAATAGCTTTAGCTTCGCTCTTAACTTTTAGCCTTCTACTATAAGGCTTTTTATCTTAAGTAATTAGCTTTTCTCTTTTTTAAGCCTTTTAGACCTCTAATTACTCTTTTTCTCTCTTCTTTTACTTCTTTTATATCTCTTTATTCTACTTCTCTTTATTCTTCTTAGCCTTAGTATTATTATACTCTCTTTTATACTTATATTTATATCTTATTTCGCTTTCTTTTTATTCTCTTACTCTTTCTTTTTAGCCTCTTTATCTTTAATAACCTTCTTTACTTATAGACTAACTACTACTTATTCGTTAGTAAGTTTAAGCTCTATCTTATCTTCTTTCTATCGATAAGTTTTTATATTATATATAATATATAGAGTGTAATAGTTCTAAGATACTAGCGATTCGCTATATTACGCTACTTTAAGACTAAAATTAAATTAACGCTATTTAGAATTCTATATTTAAGCTATACGCTACAATTATATCTTTATAGCGCTTATATATTATATAGACTAAGTCCTTATATTCTACGTCTATAATACTATTCTATACCTCTTAAATAGCCTTTCTAAGTTTAATATAACTTCTATAAGTATCTAGAGAGAGAAGACTTAGAATTTCCTTTATTCTCTACTATAGACTCTTAATTAGTAATAAGTTAGAAGAGAAGAGAGGCTAGAATATAGATGTAATATAATAATACTATACTATATAGTTAATACTATAGGCTATATTATAGCTAGGTTCTTTGTCTTACTAGAATTAAAGCCTAGAGTACTAGAGTATATACTCTAAGATAATAGAGACGATATAAGCGTAGTAACTCTCCTTTATAATTATCTACTATTTCTTTTCCTAGAATATACTAGCTCTCTTACTATAGCCTCTAGATATATAGCTAAACTATATCTAATCTATCTTATACTACTAGCGGTGTTAAATATAGTTAGAGACGAAGAGCTCTAAGCTTCCTAGCTTACGCGTTATCTATTACCTTCTATTATACTAGCCTAGCAACGTCTACGTCTCGTCGCTCTAAAGGATTAAATCCTACTACTCGTCTAACTAGGATAAGTACTCTTTAGCCTAAGTAAGACGGAGCTTTTAATTCTCCTCTAATAGCGAGAGCTTCCTTCTCTTTACTCTTCTTCTATACCTCTTAGTCTAGAATACTTATCGAATTGCCTTCTCTCTATACTAGTTCTACTAGCTAAGGTATTAAGAGATATCTTTCTATAGTATATTACATGTATTTCGGTCGGTAGTTATCTATTTAACGAGTTGCTTATAATAAGGAGTATCGAGTTTAATATAATAGCTATATAAGCTCTTTTAAGAAGTTAGACGTGTTTATAGAGTATAATCGACCTGTGATTATATTAATCGTAAATATAGAAGGATGTAATCGATTTCCTACTCTATTATAAAGAAGAGAGTATATATTTAGAGTCTCTTATCGCGTATAGTTATTAATATATTCTACTTAGAAATAGCGATATATTATTTCTCTAGCTCTAGAGTATAAAATAGATCTCTATATCGCGATGCTATAATGTTTAATAGTAAAGAGAATAAAAGAGAAGAGAAGAGCTTCTTTATAGTAGTATTAATTTACCTTAATCGAAAGCTTTTAATAGCTATTACGCTTATCTAATTAGCTAAGATCTAATCTCTAATTAGCTTAAAAAACTAGTCTAACCTTACCTTAGAAGTATTATAGTCTATATGTTATAGACTTTTATCTATTAATATAACTCGTTCTTCTTATACTAGTATAATATATTTATTAAGATCTCGAGTATTAATAAAAGAAGACTCTTATATAAGTACTTCTTATTCGTTTATTTAGTATAATTACTTAACTATATATTCTTTTTTAAGAGCTATTATACTAGTACTCTTAATATATTTATTAAGTAATTAACAATAAGAGAGAGAGAATATCTTATATTTATACTTATATAGAAAGAAGCTATAATTTATAATATCGCGAGTACTATATAGTATATTAAGAAAAGATATATAGTAGTACTATAATAGATTAGAATTAGTTATAATAGTATTACTATACTTATAGCTTACTTATATATTCGAGCGGCGAATTAGAGGTAAAGTAGACTTCTCTTAAGTCTCTAAAATACTATTATATTTATTAGAAAAAGACTCTACTAAAAAGGCTAATTAATTAGTATCTAGTATATAGTTATATTTATCGATTAATACTATAGAATATAGAAGTAGTAATAAGAGAGACTTAAATATTAACTTAATAGAAGGACTTTAAGAGAGATATATTAGTTAGATACTAGTACTAAAATTACTCTTAAATTAGAATTATTAGAATCGAGATTATACTCTCTTAGAGCTATTAGATCTTCTTTCTTATACTTCTACTTATTATTTATTAGCTTTATATTTTTAAGTATAATATTAGAATCTATAGAATTTATACTAGCTTACTTCTATAAAGAGATAATATTTACTTTAGTAAAAGTAAGCTTCTATACTATCTAGAATATATATAGAAAGTTATATTTATTAAAGTAATTTTTTCTATCTTAGATACTATTCTTAATTTATCTTAAATAGTAGTATTTTATCTATCGAAATACTACTATATTAAGAGATTAGTATATATATATTAAATACTCGATAAGATAATATTTTTCTCGTATAAGTCGATTACTAAAACGCGATAATACTATAACTTTAAATATATTATAATAGTACTATTAAAAAACTCTTAGCTACTTATATTAATCGATTTCTAAGATATCTTATATATATAAGTATTATATCTAACCTAATTATTTAAACTATATTGTCGCTACTTACCTTCTAAGCGCTAGCGCTATATATTACTTATACTCTCTTTCTACTAAGTTTAAGTACTTTAAATAATTTCCTCGTCTTTCTTAACTATAAGACTTCTACCTTAGTAAATACGTCTCTTTTTCTTTCTCTCTCTTCTCTTTTTAAGCTAATTTACCTCTTATAGCGCCTTGATTTTAGCTCTTATAAGCGTAGCTCTATATACTATAATTTAAGCTCTCTTAGTAAGCCGATTAAATGCCTTATTAATTAATATAGAAGAACTATCTTAGTATTATATAATATAGTTTTTAAGATATATAGTCTAGAATTTAAGCTCTATTATATTCTATAACGTCTTTAGAGTCTAGATTAGCTTGTTTATAGAAGGTAGAGTTAGTATCTTAAGTCTTAGACTAAGATAAGAAAGAACGTTCTTAGAATTATATAGAACTAAGCTAGTTACTCGAAATCTACTCTTAATATTCTACTCTATAAATATAGCTTTAAATACCTCTTTAAATATAGAAAGAAACTTAAGCTTAGTAATATACTAAATTTTAACCTAAATAAGATTCTTAATCTACTTACTATAGAATGTCTTTTATAGGCTAAAATAGCTAATATTAAAAGGCTATAGAATATAAGATAAGTATAGTAGTATATAGAGAGTAATAATACTATTATTCTAATAGTATTACTAAAATTAAACTAAAATATATAACTTATAGCTATTAAGAATAAAGAGTCTATATCGCTTAGCTATATAACTCTTTATATACTTATTAAAGTACTAAATCTACTTAAATCTAATCTCGTTTATCGTCTATCTATTCTTACTTAGTATAATTATCTAATCTTATAGAAGTTCTAAGTTCTTATACTAAGTAGAGAGGTAATACTATCTCTTAAAAATAATAAATAAAGGAAGTATCTAACTATATAAGTTTATATCTTATATAATTAAGACCTACTCTCTATTTTCTAGCTAAGAAGTCTTTAGACGATTTCTTAACTTCGAGCTTATAATAACTTAAGTAGTTATAATAACCTTTATAAGAAACCTAGCTTTATCGAAGTTATAACGTGTTTTATTACTTAGTAAGCTATATTACTTAGCGAGCTACTTTTCTAGACTCTCTAACTACTAAATTAAGCTTAAAATAGTTAATTTAAATCGAAATCTAATAAACTAGATATATCTATAACCTCTAAGTAGGTTCTTATATTATAACTAGATTTATAATAGATACTATAGATCTAACTAGTCTTATAGCGTCGCTTCGATAGACTCTCGCTAATATCTTCGTTATATCTCTTCTCTTTAACTAAGCTCTTATTCTTTAAAAGCTACTCTATTTATAATCTAGTAAGAGGTCTAGAATTCTATAAACGAGTTCTTTTTACACGTCGCTGCTTTAAAAGGACCTTATTTACCTCTTTAAGTATTATAATTCTATTAGTTATAAGTATTAACTTATAGTTAACTATAACTATAGCCTTTACTAGCTAGTTAATAGTAGTAATAATCTAAGTTAGTAAGCTTCTCTAGTACTTAGCTATCTAATCTTTAATTAGAGTAGACTAGAAAATAGCTTTAATTATATTCTTTAGCTATTCTAAAAGAAGCTATTAAATTAAGTAAAAGACTCTATAGCGACTTCGCTACTTTATATAAATCTAGCTTTAGTACCTTAGTAGATTAGAATAGAGACAACTTACTATATAACTATTAGATTCTTAATAGAGGCTCTAATATCTACGTTTATAATAAGTCTATACGCGACTCTTAGGTAAAGACCTAGAATACTAGACTAAATAATAAGCTATTAGTAGAAAAAGAGCGCTATAATATTAAAGCTTTTAGTACTACTAAAATCTAGATCGATATATCTATAGAGAAATAATCTATTAACCTTATAAACGTTACTCTTACCTCTAGATTTATAACTAATCTAGTATTACTTAATATTCTTCGAGTAAAAGAAGTCTACTAAAATTTAAGGACTCTAAGTTAAATAGAATACTAGAATAGAAGTATCTTTTACTATCTTACTTTATATAATAGTAAATAGATATTTACTACTACTTCTTAGTATATATAGCTAGAAGTATATAAATTACTTACTATAAAAGGATTTAAGAACTTAGCTTAATCTTATTACTTTATAATTACTAAATAAGATCTTTATATAATACTTAGTTATATAGATATAAAGGCTATCTCTAAGGTTAAAGCTATAGAAGCTAATATTATAGTTAACTTAAGTATACCTTACTCTATAATAATAAAGTGTAAGACTTATAGTATTTCTAAGGCTATATAAATTATCTTATACTAGATAGAACGCGAATTTAGTCTAACAGGCTCGTTTAATTATCTATCTTATAACCTAATCTCTTTAGAAAAGTTATATAATAGTATAAACTAATTAAGCTACTTCTACTACTTACTTTTAGGATTCTATATCGTAGTCTACTATAAGAGTAAGACTAAGAGTACTTAAATAGTCTAAGATATTATTAAGATAATTAAAGTATAACTTAGCTTTCTAGTATAGGTTATTTATATAGATAATAAGAAGACTCTTATATCTAACTTTAATAAATACCTTAAAAAAGAAGATATAAGAGTTAAACGCTTAGCTTCTAATACTTAAGTATAAAATAGTAACTCTAAACGAGTAGAACGATCTATTACTATAAAAGTAAGATATATTAGAGTCTATAAAGGCGAACTATATAATATTTAGAACCTAGCTTATAATTATATAGTCTAAATACTTAATTATATACTACTTAAGAAGCTAGACTAGAAGACTCTATATAAATATATATTTAAAAGTAAGCTCTACTATACTTACTTATACTTGTTTCTTTATAAAGCTTATATACTTAAGAAGTATATTCTAAAGAAGTAAAAACTTAATCTAAGAGCGTAAGTAGACTACTTTATAGACTATAAATTAATAAACATCTTTAAAGTCTTAATATTCTTAAAGAATAAGGTTATTCTTATAAGAGATATTATATTTAATAGACTCTCTTTCTATAACTCTAGTAATACTAAATTATAAGATATACTTAGAGAGATAACTAAGGACTTACTTAAACAGCTTAAAATATAAGCTACTTTAGAGTAAAGTAGTAGATATAAGAGTATTAAAGAAGTAGCTATACTTAAAGTAACTACTATAGTACTCTAGAAAGAGACTAATATAGAGGAACTAACCTAGCTACTTTTACCTTAAACT
>LKTO01000752.1:0-20626 GCA_001399465.1 Hymenoscyphus scutula
AGTAAGTAGTTCCTTCTTAAATATAGTATAGTTCTACTATACTAGGTCTAGCGTTCTAGAGTAGTAGGCTATAGATATTAATTTTCTATTTTCGTCTAGTTATAGATATATAGTATCTATTACTATATCTAATAAGTCTATTTCTATAGTACTTAGTTTCTCTAGATTATAGCTATATAGAATTAGTTCCTTAGTAAAGTATTTCTTTATTATCTAAAAGGCTATCTCTATAATCTTATTCTATATAAAAGGTACTTCTTTATATATAAGGTTTATTATTAGCTTTAATATTCTAGCGTAGTCTACTATAAACTAATAATAGAAGTTAGTAAATCTCTAGAAATATTAAATATCTTTAACGTTTTTTAGTAATTCCTAGTTAATAATATCTCTTATCTTATCTAGGTTAATTTCTATTCTTTCTAGAGATATTATCTAGCCTAGAAACTTTATATAAGTTACTCTAAACTTATATTTTAATAACTTAAGTTAAGAGTTTACTATAGTAAATCTTTTTATAACCTTATATATATAACTCTTATATTCCTCTACTTTATCTAAGTAGATTAGAATATTATCTAGATAGTAGATAACTATTATCTCTAGAAGACCTTCTAAGATATTATTATTCTATCTCTAGTAGATTACTAGTATAGTAGCTAATCTAAATAGTATTACTATATACTTATAGAGTTCTAAGAGTAATCTAAATATAGTTTTCTACTTATTACCTACCTTAATTCTAATTAAGATATAAGTATTCTATTAGTTAAGTTTTATAAATATCTTAGTAGAGCTAATTCTATCTAGTAGATATTACTCTTCTAGTAGTAGATAAGCGTTCTTAATTATTATATTGTTTATATCTTAGTAGTTAATATAAACTTAACCTATTAGGTTGTTTTTCTTACTAATAACTAATATATTTAATAGAATAGGTAATTCTAATATCTAAATATAACCTTTCTTTAAACCTTTAATAATATAGCTTTTAAAGTATTATAGCTTAATCTAACTATAAGGCTATATTTTCTATTTCTTAAGGTTATAACTCTCTTTTAATTTAATCTTATAATTCTATAGATAATATTCTAGTAGAGCTTATAAGTTCTCTAGATTCTTAAATAATTTCGCGAATTCTCTATACTATATAGATATTAAATTATTAGCTTTCTTACTAACCTATAGAGGACTCTTAGTAAGATGTTCTAGCGCCTTAGAAGAGGTAGCGCTAACCTTATTCTAGCTATATAGTTATAGCTATAATCCTTTATAGTTATATTAGCTAAAAGTTATTATTCTAGCTTTCTAGTTAATATCTAGATTATATTCTCTAATCTATAGTATACTAAGTATTATATTCTAGCTTCTAATCTTAATAATATTAAATTATATATCTAATTAGTATCCTTTAATAGTAATTTATATTAGAATAGTTTACTAATTAATAACTCTGTTTTAATATACTATATCTATTCTATTAACTATATCTAGATAGTATAGTTCTATCTTCTTAATAGAGATGTTTAGCTTCTTAAGTACTAAGAGAGAAAGGAAGTTATCTATTACTTCTAAGTTAATTATAACCTAGAGTTTCTATCCTCTAATCTTTATAGTTACTATTAACTATCTATCTTCTAATATAGTATAAATTTCGTTTTTAATAAATGTTACTATAAAACTTTACTCTCTCTAGCTAATTTCTACTACTTAGAGGTTATTCTTCTAAGAGTAGAGTATTACTTACTAGAAATTACCTTTAAATACTCTATAAATCATTTACTAGTCTATAACTATATTATAGTTAGATTTATTACTAGTAAACTATTTCTCTAATTTCTAGACTAATATAGGTTTTAGGTAGTAATATTACTATATAATTATATCTTCTAATATAACTTCTAGAGTCTAATATTCTTCTACTTATAGTTAGATAAAAGGTTAATCTCTTTCTCTCTATAACTTAAGAGTAGACTTAAAGATGTTCTTAATAGTCTATATATTTAGTTTTCCTTCTATAGTATCTAGGTTACTTTTAAGGTTTCTAAAGATAATACTTGTTAGAAGATTTTCCTAAACTTAAAATTATTCTAGCGCTTCTAGAGCCTGTCCTCTAGTTATATAAGAGGTCTAAAAGTCTAACTTATTTCTATTAAGGTCTATCTATTAGTTACTACGTTTAAAACATTCTATAAATGTCTATGTTTCTCCTACTTAAGAGTTGTTATTCTAGTTATTCCCTTAACTAGATATATCTAATAATTTTAACGATAAGTCTAATAATAACTCTACTATCTCTACTTTATATTATAGAGGTAGATTATACTCTACTTTAGAACGTTCTTTATAGTATTATTTAAGGATAGAGTTCTCCTTATCCTCTATCTATATTCTATACTTACAAGCTTCTAGCTCTTTATTAAATAGGTTAAATCTCTTAAGTAATACTATTTCCTTTCTAGTTATAGTATATATCTACTACTTTTCTAAAGAATTAGCCTTCTTATAATAGTTACTTACTCTATAGCTAGGTAGGCTATATAAAAAGTATAAGTACTACTTATAACGTTAGTTTCGTTCTTTCTAGAAGAGCTTCTACTTTCTAGAAGTCTTCTTCTAGGTAGCGTTTACTTATTAGTCGTTCTAGCGGTCTAGTCGGTTCTATTTATTATACTTCTTAAATTCTAGTTAGTAATTAGTTTTCTTAAACTTCTATAGACGGTTGTCTAAATAGATCACTTCTTTAATTATAGTAGTAATGTCTTTATAATTAAGATTTTATTATACTATCTCTTTATATAGCTTAATATTAAGTCCTCTATAGAAGAGTTCTATAAGAGCGAGAGAATCCTACTCTATTCTATTTCTATAATATTAGAATTTATTTATATAATTAATTACTAATCTAGTTTATTATAGATTAAGTAACTTCTATATTACTATTTTAATAGTATCGATATTACTAAACATTTAGCGTATAGCGATTTTAAATCTACTCTAAGATCTAAATATTAATTATATATTAGCTATACTTTCTACTAAGGCTTTATATATAAATGTGAGAGGCTTGGATTAAGAGGGTCGAGTGAACCAGGGGCTCGGCAAGCGAGGGGTATCCGCGAGGCACAGGGCATACGACAGCAGCCCGACAGCAGCCCGCAACCGGGTCGAAGCCAGGGATACTAGGGATGTTTTCAGGAATGTAGGGAGACTAGGGATGTTTTTAGGAATGTAGGGAGACTAGAGATGTTTTCAGGAATATAGAGAGACTAGAGATGTTTTCAGGAATATAGAGAGACTAGAGATATAGAAAGAGGTATTCAAGAGGTCTAGATATATAACTAGGAGGTTAGACGAAGGTAGAAGAGAGGCATCGATTATTCTATATTATAATAGAACACTAGTAGTTCTATCACGTCTACGTACTCTACTACTTATTTAGTTCCTTATAATAAAAAAGTCCTCTAGATATAGTTATACTTATTTAAGAGTAGTCTCTCGAAGGTAGAAGATAGTAAAGATAGATAACGCTATACTATTACTATTAAACTTATCTTTATTAAAGTTAAAGTAGATTTCTATTTATATTAGAAATAACTCTAACTCTTATTATTTACTATAGTAGGTGTCGAGTAGTTTAACTTATATAGTTTCTAGAGCTTCGACTCTATATAGCTCTAGTATATCTAGTATACTCTTATTATCGTCGTTGTCTAGAGTAGTTATATTCTAGAACGCTATAGACGTACTCTAGATTAGTATATTAATAGTACTAGTATTAGAGCTAGAGATAGAAGTAGCCTTTAGAGGTATTATAATTTAAACTTCTAAGCTTAAGTACTTAAAGTATAACGATTCTTAAACTAACTAACTAAGGTAACTAAGTATCGCTAGAGTTTATTCTTATAAAGAGGTTTAATCGTAGACTAGGTGTTTACTTAGAGGTAAACTTGTCACTTAACTATAAAGCTGTTAAGGTATTAGTAATAATATAATATTAAGGTTAAGTACGAAGCTTCTATCTAATAGTAGTTATACTAGTCTTATATAGAACTCTTCTACTTATATTAATTAGTATAATTACTCTAATTATTCTAATCTTACTTAGCGTTACTTAGTTAATTATTACTAATTAATAATAGTTATATAATTTAATCTAGATGAAATCCCTAGACCGCTTAGCTAGTCTAAGCGATCCTCTATTACTATAAGAGTATATAATAGTACTTAACCTATTAGTATAAGGGGTTATACCTGTAGTATAGTCTTAGTTACCTAGCGACGAGTAGTAGTAGTAGTAGTAGTAGCAATAGTAGAGTTATAGAGTTAATGTTTATAGTATATATAATACTTAAAGAGAATATATAGCTAGTTCTATTATATATAGAGAGCGTCGAAACTCTACTTTAGAATAGTAGTTATTCGTCCTTATATAAAGTCTGCCTCTATAGTTTAATTCACGAGTATTTACTTTACGCTCTAACAATTAGTATATTATCTAGTCTTTACTTATTATATATATATATAATTTATAATAATAAAGTAGTTAAAACTAAAAGATATTAATAACTAAGTAAACTAAGTTAAGTATAAAGCTTCTATCTAATAGTAGATATACTAGTCTTATATAGAACCCTTATTCTTTATTCTAATATATTAAGTAACTAAGCTATCTATTACTTTTAGTACTAGTTACTTAGAGTAATACTAATAAGAGTTACTTTAGTTATATAATCTTTCTTCTAGAGAAATCTCTAGATTACTTAGCTAGCCTAAGCATCTCTATTTGCTTATAAGAGTATACAATAGTGCTTGACCTGTCAGGACGCCGCCTGGTCTTCACCCGTCACATGTTACCACGTGATTCGTGACACTCTCCTCAGATAGACTTTGATACAACAGCTATTCTTAGAGCTCGTTCCTGTCGATCTAACCCCAGGATAGAGTTGTTTTAGGAGAGCTTCTTTTTTCCGCCGAGGGAAAACGTCCCGACAAATTGCATGGTTGATAGACGTCTAGGGTTGGAAAACTTCTCGTCTCAGGTTGTGGCACGTCCACCTCACTTTGCAGATGCGGATATTACACGTGATGTATATCCTCAAACTTGCTTGTTGGTTTTGAGATTAGGGACGAATGTAATCTCTTGAAGGATTGTATTAATATTTCTAGAGTACAAAGAGACTTGTTTTTCGGGCAAGATTAAAGAAGTCCCTTGAAGGTAAGGTCAAGGTCAAGTTGTTTTGAATGTAGAATATCACGTGCTCATACCAAGTTCGCCAGCCCGAAACATTCGAGTACTATTCATGTCAATGCACCCCAAACTTCAGACGCCCGTACGAACTTGATTGATTGATGTCTTACGTAAATTGGCTGACGAGAGATCTCGCCACTGCATGAATCTGGAGTTTGTGTTAAAGAACGGAGGGAAAACTGGAAATGGTTAAAATCCCTGAAGGGGAATATGGACATAAAGCTGGGCAAAATGAAGTTCCAAAACCGCCCACGACATCAATATCCCGGCATCATCCAAGCAGATGGTAATTCCCGCCATCACTTCTACAGTCTACTGTACTTGTAAATCCTTGATATGATTCAGATCCAGACGATGACAGGAGTCGCGAAGACTTGCCTTGCATCAAAACCATGCAGCGATCATTCATCTCCGGAAGGCTGAAATCCACTACCGCACAAACGTCAATCTGATCATCCTTGGTCCAATTCCCCGCCAAAAGTCGCAATGTGGACTACTCCTCTGCTTTCTCGTCCACTTAGACAGCTTGCCGTGCGCGAAGAGTCGAAAGACCGAATTTTAAGCTTGCTAGGGGTACGTGTTTCTCCTCATCAGGGCCATTCTCACATCTCCCCCTTCCTCAACCCAATCCCGAAGTTTCGGAGGTTGGGAGCATACGTACCGGTAGTATTCGAAAGCCTCACTCGAAGTAGGCATGTCAAACTCGCCTCTGGTCGTTCTATCTGATTCAACATCCAAACGAGTATGAGATGTTGGCACCGCCACCACGGCTCTTCACAACGTGATCTCGGTTCTTGGGAGTTTGAATACGCTCCCGTACCTGGCCGTAACCCAGATTTAACGAGGCTCAACTTAAGCTTAAGAGGCTAATGTCACCACAGCGGATGAAAAACCATCTCTTGCGTCTTGGCTTTCCCCAGAACAATAGAGTGCCCTTCCATTTCCAATAGGTAGCAGCACATACCAAGTATCCACTTTCTGGGTGGCATAAAAATTGGCAAACATCTGCTTCCGGTGTCAGCTGTTGGCTTGCTGAGTACCACTTGTGAAAACACAATTCAGCTCTCGTCATCGAACTCAGTTTCCGATCTTTCTTCAAGATTTCAACACCAAGTGGATGTTGAAAATGCCAGGCTGTAGTAAGTCCCTTTCATACCCAAACTTCATTCATCCCATATGTTTTTCTGCACGTGCGCTACATGGTAACCCAACTCCTTCGCATCCTTACACAACGTGGATCAGAGGTCTTAGTCAAGCGACTTGGCCAAAACAATGATCCCACTTTCTTGGGCTTCTTGAAATTCTGCCATCCCATGAAATGATGCCATGAGTTCCAGCCAAGCCAACCAATTATAGTTGCCGAAATGTTCAATTATATGTGTGGGGCGCTTCTAGCTCCTAAACATACAAGTTCTTTGGACCCTACACTGACTTGGGTTATTCTGATTTTACAGCGAATTTCTTTCCACACAGAATCTTTTGCTTTTCTTTTCATAGCATACTTTTTAGTTTCTGGCCCCGGTGGTCCTTCTTCAAGCTTTTCCCGTTGAAGCTGGCTTCTGGATAGAAGAGCCACACTTATAATGTCTGAACGATCATGCCCGATGTCTGGTTCTGTTGGAGGAGGTGTATGTCCAGCAGGAGGCGCCAAACGAGAACGAACAGGCCCTCGGGGATGCAATTTTGCAAGTTTTTCACAGCCCGGAGACCTTCGAGCCGCGTTCGATGTAAGCAAGTCATGAGCGTTTTTGATGCAGTTGCTGACAACTATTAGATACCCGTTGGTGTAGACCCAGATCAGTTCTTGCGTCAAAGGTTGATCCAATTGTTGCTACGATGAAACATCCTCTAACTGTGAATAGGGAACGACAAGCTATAAATGAGATGTTATATTCTAACATTCCAGCGATGCGCAACATTAAAGAACAACAAAATACGCAGGGTGTCAAATCACTAGATGCTCTCAACGTCAACGAGCAAGACCTTCTTGCCGTCGCCCTCGGTGCCCCTGCACGACAGGTCCTACTTAGAGCGGAGGAAGTGGGACCTAGGACGGGTTGGAGAGATGGATATCTCAGCACCGAATACGGATTCGTACCACCGGATGCTGATGAAGCTGCCGGTGCTCTCGCGAGATCGCCGGGAAGAGTATGGTCAGATCTATGTGAAAGAATGCCGGGTTGTGTGGCGAGAGGAAGAGTCCGGGAGTCAGTCGCCGCACTTTCAATTATTCCAGGAACAGCAGATATAATTCCGGACAAAGCCCTCTGGGCAGCCCTAGTGTCCCTCGGCATGTTATGTTCTATCTATCGATACGAGGAGAAGCACGACGGCAGTGAAGGTATCAACGTCACATCAAAAGCACCAAAGATGGACGTCGAAATGAGTGACGAGCTGGGAGATGAAGTGAAGGGGATCCCAAAGAGCATCGGTCTTCCATATTATCAGATTTGTAAACGTATGGGTCGTTCAATACCACATCTGACCTTCTTCGATCAATCTTCATACAATCTCAAGGTCCGAGATCCTACTTCAACCTACCCATATGTAGGAAGATTTGACAACACAGATTTGAGATGGCCAATGTTCGGGGACAATTCAGAGATTGCTTTCTTGAAAGGATGCGCAGACACATCGGCTTCATTCCAACGAGGGCCAGCAGCCATTGCAAGCTGTCAAGAGAATGTTATGTCGAGAAACAACGACGGCCTGCTCCACAGTCTTATTGAACTTAAAGAAATTTTGGAAAGGATGCCAAACGCTTTCCACACTATATCATTGAATCCAAAATCCGGCGACAACTACATTT
Source organism: Hymenoscyphus scutula (assembly GCA_001399465.1). NCBI lineage: Eukaryota > Fungi > Ascomycota > Leotiomycetes > Helotiales > Helotiaceae > Hymenoscyphus > Hymenoscyphus scutula. The sequence goes on from LKTO01000752.1 coordinate 8,061, forward strand.
CCCCAGCCGAATGGGTGCGTTGGGCCAAATTCTCCGCCCCACTTTCGAAAAGATGCCCTGCCACATCCGGCTTGCAATTCCCACCATATCTAGTCATGGATGCATTTTTGGGACGCAAGAAGTATGATTCTTTCCTCGGCTTGGAAGGTGTGCATTTACGTGCTTGGCTTCCATCCAACTGGAGAGCTTTCATCGCAGCGATCGAATATCACTACAGCATTCCCGAATATGTAGCAAAGTCTGGGGACCTAAGGCTCATGGGTGCGTTAGATGGGATCGTCGAAGCTTATGCTGGCGAGCGTGGCTTTATGGGAACCCATAGATACAAGGTGTTTGGTTTATTGGAGGTTGCTGGAAAGACTGGTAGAACAGAAACAAACGGCGCGTCCGGTGCAGCAGATGCAAGCCGCCCATGGGAAGAAACACATAGTCAATTTTCCGAATCGATGAAAGAGCGTCTCGAACCATTCCGTGGAAATCTCGGTATCGAACCAAACCAAATGCGAGGAACCTTCCTCGAGTGTCGGTACAAGTCGAGAGTAATCAATAGATCGTTTGTTGATTCCGACCCCACCAGAACAATCGCTTCAGTCACTCTTGACATCCAAGAGACCGGCATTACATTTATGCCTGGTGACAGACTCGCGATACTTCCACTCAACTCTTGGTTGGAGTGTGCAAAAGTTGCATCGGCTTTGGGGATTGATGATATGCTAGATCATCCAGTTGCATTGGATAGAGAATGGTCGAGATTTGCTGCCCATCTTGGCTCAGTTTCCAGAATACCTACACCTAAGCTGACGGTTTCTGACATCTTACGCCGAGGCCATCTGGCACCACTCAACCAAGAGCTTGTTATGAAGCTCCATTCAATGCTTCGCGCGTCTTCCAACACAGTTCTTCAAGTTCTCGCAACCGAAGAATGGCCTGTCAGGGGCACACTTGGTGACCTACTGCAGGCGGCAGTTGCTGAAACTTCAACACATATCTGGGATCAAGCTTTTGATATTTCCGGAAACCTTTCGTGGCTTTCTGAATTGATTCCAATGGAAGTACCAAGAACGTATAGTATTTCCAATTATCCCGACGAAATGCTCCCTGCAACGGTTGACCTCACTGTATCAAGATCCGACTACAGTCTTTGCTCTACTTTCTCTGGTCCTTCAACTGTTGTTCGACATGGTGTTTCCAGCTCTTTTCTTAATCCTGCATTGTCTCCAAACGACGAAACTATCGGATTGGAAGATGATGAGGACGTCTTGATTGGTGTCTCCCGACCATTGGCTTTCCAGATGCCAATTGATGATGCAGCTCCATGTGCGTTTTTTGCAGGTGGTAGTGGAATTGCACCCTTCCGAAGCTTCTGGCAAGCACGAGCCGGTCGATCCGTTGGTAAGAACATGCTGTTCTTGGGTGTACAATCCCGGGATAAATTCTGCTACGAGAGAGAGCTTAGGGAATACGTCAATGCCGGATTTCTCGAGGTCTATACCGCATTTTCTCGTGATTCGAGAGGCTTGGTGTATGACCGCCGTCACAAAGACTTAATTGAGAAGGAAATCTCGCCAAGATATATCGATGCTCTCATTGTCGAGCAAGGAGGCATGGTCTGCGATTTAGTCATGTCAAAGAAGCAAGGTGGTCTTGGAGGTTACCTATACGTATGTGGATCACTCTCGGTTTTCGATTCGGTTATGTCCGGCATCCGCAAGGCAATTTACAACCACCGTACTGCTTCAATGGAATCTACAGACGAGATTCTCAACGCAGCATTTGCTGAGCGGCGGTTCATGTTGGACGTTTTCATGACTCCAAAGCCCCTGTAAGCATTTTCACTCCCTGGTTATAGAAAACTAATATGCTGACTATTTAGACCTTGCAATATCCCCACCATCTCGCTATCCGAGCTGGCTTTACATACTGGTCATCTTCCAGAGAGTCGTCTCTGGATTGCGGTGCACGGAAGTGTTTATGATGTCACCGACTTTTGCTCAATGCATCCAGGTGGTACAAACATAATCAAGAGCAACGCCGGTGGTGATTGCTCGAAGAGTTTCGACCTACTAGCCCATACCAATAACCCAGAAGTGAACAGTCTTCTCAACAAATACTTTATTGGCAAACTCACTCCAAAACCGGACTTTCATCACTCAGAGGAAATCAGTATGCTCTATGATCTTTGGTCTGAATACTTGAAGTCGGCCGTTGAAACTCTCGTAGCTCACCAATTCGAAGTACACGAATTTATGGAGTCCTCAAACCTTTGGTTCCAGGGTAGTTTGTTCAACATGGGAGGAGTCCGCAGATTCTACCACCATCAATCGAGGCTTCTTCAAGGAGGGTTCTCAGCTCTGTTTGGTCCCAAACTGCAAGAACTCTACCTCAAGTTATCATTCACACTTGCTAATTCCGCCTCTAATTCCAACCCTAGCCATCTTCCCGACGTGCTTGGAATAATTACACGCGCGAAAAGCTCTCCGGATGCTATGGCTACCTCAAACGAAATCTCGCAAATCGGACAATTCACATGCGACAGTGAAGCTGCACGATTTCACGAGAGAGGCATTGTCGACTACGCCAAGAACTCTGTCCAACTCAATATGGAACTTCTAGAGGGTATCCGAGAAGAGGCTGGCCGTGGAATGGATGCATTCGACACTGTGATGGAATTAGATGCTCCATCAGAGACCCAGCGAAGCTATTACCTGTCAACATTCCTACTGAAAGTTATCGAGAGAATGACAATGAGACTGGAAGGCTTCTACTCTAAGCTTGCTCAGCACTCCGTCTACCACCCAGAAATGGAACAAAACCCCGCCAGAAGTCGATGGAATCTTCTCCGCCGCAGGATTCGTGACGGTTCCCTTTTTGTCATGACACAAGAAATCAACATTGGAGCCAAGTCGACTTCTAGTTCTCATAGAGGCCGAACTGCTGGCGTTGATTTTGACCAAGTTATCAACCAAATCCAGCAGAGCATTGATAGAGCCCCAGCAACCATGCCACGTGCGGCCGATCTCACAGAACAGCATGTTGCTCGTGGAAGAGCTACACAGAACAAAAACCTTTCTGCCTACGAATCCCAACAAACCGGAGCTGCTGTCAAAAACATGTCCACCTTCTTGACCAATAACATGAAGTCAATCCGACGACTCAGCAAGATTCCAACAGCAGGATTCAGCTTTGATCAAGTCATGACTGCATACGGCCAGCCGGGAGCGCAACAATTTCAATTTGCCAACCCTCCAACCCCTCCTTTGAGCAGAAACGCAAGTCGCTCCCCATCAGGCACCAGAGACCCAAACCATCCCTTCGAACGGTCACGATCTCTTCTTCGTGGTCGCGCCTCATCAGCAAATGATATGTCTATGCCACCTCTCCGCCAACGTAGTCTATCCAATCTCCCATCCCCACCAATGTCAGCATCTGAAGCATTGCCCTCCATGCTCAGCAAAATGAATAGACGTAAAAAGCCCGGTTCTGTACCAGCGTCACCTGCCATGATTCCTGAGGAGGAGCGGTTCAAGCCTATCGTTCGTCCTACTATGAACTCCCGAACTTCGATGGCTTCGAATCAGGGGGTAGGGCATATGAGAGGACCGTCTATGACTGGTTCATTACGAAATTTCATGTTGCAAGAGAATAGACCTACTCCTACGTTTTAGCGAGTTTGAGAATGTTTGTACACTAAAATTTCAGTTTGATTGTAAATATATTTCGTTAGTTGGAGAAAAAAAGTTTGGTTGGGAGGTTTATAGGGGTGCGTGCATTGGTGGTGTTTTCATAAAGATCTTCTTGTATTATAACTTCGCATTTGTCTATATTGGATACGAAATCTGGGCATTTGGTTCCCATTTATAACATTCTTGTCTTTGTCTCATCCTATGTGTGACAATATGAATTCAAACTCATCCACCGCTTCGATTCTCGTCAAGAAGAAGTCGTGGCAAGAGGGGAGGAACGACCTCCGTCATGCCTCAACGTCGTCTCTCCCTTTAACCCCTCAGGACTCTCTATCCGACGAGCTAGCCACCACTGGAGATATTTTAAGAGAGTAGAGTTAATTATATAAATTCGATTATATAGTAAAAATAAATATTGTCTAAACTTATTAGAGTAAATTTAAAAAGAAACGAATTTATAATAGACTTAATTTTTACGTCTTTTCTATTTTTTACTATGGCTTACTTAGAAGGATTTGTTTTTTCTTTAAATTATTAGTATAATATCAAAAGATCAACGATCTTAAACTTTATATAGACTAATACTTACTTATTATTAAAATCGTTTATCGAAAGTATAAAGGTAATTAGATATTCGTGCCTAGCTCTCTTATATACTATTTTAGCTCTAACGTACTTCACAAGCGAGCTGGCCACACAAGCGAGCTGGCCACTTTTCAGAACCACCTGTTGTTATATGCAAATTACACAACACCAGAGCAAGCTATTAGATAATATAAAATACTATAAGATTATTCAGAGTTATCACTATCTTAAGTATCTACTTGGGCAAGTATCTAGTGAACGCCCTTCAGCTCGTCACCACTTTTTAGTATAGATTTAGTACCAAAACTAATCGATTTCTACCCTAACACACACTTTTATTTTTGTAATTGTTCTACAACCATAACTCTAAAATGGCTAAAAAACACAGAAATTCAAAGGGGCGTAAGGAGCCTATAAAGAAAACCAGCCGCCGCGAGGTCCCTGTCTGGCAGCGCACTCATATTTTTAGTCGTATTAGACAGAATACTAACAAGGAAGAGTCACTTCTATGGGCGGACAGAGATGATGAGTCTTACCCTGTTTCAGAAACTGGGGTAAGGGATATCAGGAGGAGGGCGAAGAAGAATGCAGCACGTACTCGGAATGGAAATACACGAGGTCAGCGTCTCTTCTGTATAGCGACTCCTCTACCCTGCCTAGTTACCTGATATGAATGCTATAGAGTAGATATAGAGGTATATATGGGTCTAGTTATGTAAGAGAAGGAGATAACCTAAGAATAGAGAGGAACTTTAGTGTATGTGGATTGAGGAGTGGAAGCGGGTTCCTTAGAAGGAGATAGATAGAGTGATTATAAATCTTAGAAAGACTCTTAAGAAGGTAATCAAGTATAAGGGGGATAATGATTTCTAGGGATAGAGCTTTAATTTCTACTACTTTTTATACGAAAACACTTATTTTTGTATTATATATAAGTGATAGTATTGAAAAGGGAGGGGTGTGTTATAAGCGAAAAATGAGCTGAAAATTAGCTGAGAGCGTTTACTAGATACTTGCCCAAGTACTATTTCTACTTAACAAGTACGAGAATTATGTCTAATTTTACTATAATACCTATAGTGCCTCTCTACCTAAACCTTCTTTTTTATCTCTCCACCACTCTCCTAATCACTATTTCCTATAGAAGTAATTAAACTAATTACCTCCTCTACTATTAATGTCTCTTAACTCTAAATATATTTTCTTTTACAACTCTTACACTTAGTAGTAGCTTAAGTTACCTCGCAAAGATCTATAATTTCTTTCTACATTAACACTATATTATACACTATCCTAGTAGAACCTCTTTCTAGTTAATCAAGAGACTTAATAATAGAACTAGGCGATGAATCTTAGTGTCTTCGAATCCGGTCTCGAATAAGTGTTAATTGAGCCTCTATCTCACACACGTTATATAGTGTTTTAGGTGTCTATAGATTATCTTCTAGTATTATTAGTATTAGCGTATGAAGCTTCATATCAAGCTTTAATAACACAACTTCTAGGTCGTGTAGGAACAGCCTAGCGCCTCGAAAGCCCGCGCAGATATTATCCTTTGTAAACGCTTTATAAAAAGCTACTTTAAAAGCTAGAAGAAAGGTTTCTTTAGTAATATAGTTAATATAATTACATACTAAGCCTAAGATCTCATTTCTATATACTCGCTTTAATAGCGAAAAACAACTAACATTAAGCAGCTATAATAAATACAATAAATATAGAGGTATACAAAGAGTAATAATGTTAAAGTCTTTATAAAGTTACTTGAATTCGAGCAAGATGTAGCTTTTGTAACTATTAATAATTAACAATCTATATCCTCTAACGCTTTATGCTTTTATATACTTGTTAAAATACTTTAACTATATAACCCTAAGCTTATTATTCGTCTAGCCATTTGTACTAACATCAATTACCTAGTTGTGTAGTATATCTGTGTTCATGTACTAAGAAGAAATAAGTACTTTGCTAGTAAATATAATAAAAGGCGGGATTGCCTAGCCTGTTACATTAACTCCTTGAATAACTGTAACCCATTTACGATTGCCTAGCTGAACTTTTTTATGTCTCCCACGTATCTCTAAACTTGTAACAACAAGCTAAGATAATATAACGCCTATCATAAAGCTAGTCTCGTCAAAATTATATATATCCTTGTCCATAATACTATATTTGTCTTTAAATAACTATACAAGTGTAAACCATGGGCTAATAATCTACAGATCTTTAGTTAAAGCTTGCTAATAATTATAAGAACAACTCTATCGAGTTTTTAGCTTAGGTATACACCTAATAAAGTTGTCCGGCCAGTTCCTGCCTACAGGCTACCCCTTGCGCTCCTTTAGTAAATTATTAGCTATTTCTCGCACTATATCCTTTATAGGCGAAAACCCCCTCGAATCCTACTCTAATATATGTCCAACTATCGCCTACTGCTCTAGCTTTATAAGTTTCTTCGAATTAGGCTTGTAATCGCGTCTTGGTTAGATTCCAGCGCGTCGATTCAAAACAGTAGATCGAGGGGCATTATAGGCTTTCGCAGCACATCGTTAGGTCATTAACGCGTCGTTTTCGAGTGCTTGGATAGCTAAATTGATTTTGTTCTCGTTAGAAGATATTTAGAGGTTGTGTAGTAGAGATACGATAACTTAAAGTTAATGATTGTTGTAAAGTCTAAAAGTAGCCAGCTCGCTTATATGGCCAGCTCGCTTGTGAAGTACGTTATAGAATAACTATAATTAATTACTCTAATTATCTTAGCCTAAACATTTAGTACAATTACCTTGAATTACCTAAGATGAATAAGACGATAGTTTACTATAACTTTTTCTCTAATGTCTTAAGATTACTTTCTTCGCTTAAGTAACTTAGCCCGACGCTACCCCGTCACTATACACTACGTATATCACCGACTCGGTCACGTGCCGCCATTAGTCGAATAACCTATTCTTAATTAGACTAACGATGATTAGGTTAGATGAGATTGTGATTAATGCCTGAGCCCCTTAATTTAATGTAATCTAATCATTTCTTATACTGTTCTTATAAGATTATTTGACCACCACTGCAATTTTAGCTCTACTACTCACCTAAAATATGCAGCAGCCACACAGTAGTTTATGTCCTACTTGATGTTATAGCGTATTTACAGATACCAATCAAACGTGGCTGAATATTCAAGATGATGAACCTTTTGTTCCGTACTGCATATCTTTTCGTTCATCAACACTATTTCATCTCTATTCTCAACTTATCTCTTCAACCTGGAATCTTCAACCCCTACAAAATCCACCTCCTCATATATCCCTTCTCCACTTCTGCCCCTCGAAGGAGTTTGCATCTCGACATTATCTATGAGCTGACCAACACTATCTGATGGGACACGCATTACCGAAAGTTCGTTCCCCCCAAAACGTCCAGAAAAGGATTTTTGGGTTTTGGTAAAACCGACGGAGGTTGGTCGTTTCTCGAAAAAGGCTCGGAAGAACTTAGGGAACGAGGGGAGACAACTAGTCACAATACCGAATCCAATCTCTGGATAAATCAAGACGAGATTCAACCCAATGTACCATGTGATATCGGGGGTCCTCAGAAGAGTGATGGTGTAGTAAAGTCGGACGACCATTGCCATGCAGGCGCTGTTTTTACATGAGTAACTTGGGGATTTTGAAGTTCGGAGAATTAGGTTGGGTTGACTGACATCAAAGCCACGGCAAATACAAGTGACACTCCAAGTCTCTTGCGAAATTTCATCTTCAGTCTCCAAATTATCACTTGTGGAAGTAACAATATGATGAGATGAGAAGCAGTGTTCACAGCCCCTGTAGCAAGAGTAACAACTCGGAAGTCCATACACCCGCGATTCTGAGATCGTGACTTCTCCAGGTCATATTTGATCCCTGTCAATTTGCAAGGGATGATTTCTAGCAACACAAAAGTTGCATAGGTGACGAAGTTCAAGCCGATCAAAGTGTGGCAAGTCCAGAAGAAGGTATCCCTTCTCTTAGGCGAGAAGATCGAGACGTATTGGAGAAGGATGGAAAGTTTGATGATGAACATGTCAATTCCGTAAATTATCACGCTGATATGAAGATACTGCGATGGATTAACAATTGTGAGCTGTGTAGGGTTGCAAATTGATCAAACATACGTGCTGAAATCTTTTCATCCTCTTTGCTTGGACGTCCCATTGATGTATTCCAGCAGAGCTATTCAGACCTCGCACGGTTATGATCAGAAGGGTTAAGTATCCCAACTAAATAGTATGAGCAATTGAAGCGAAGTCAGCATGAAAGTCACGCACCCAACCCAGCACTGCGACATCTACAAATTCTTAGTATCTTCTAGGAGTGAGAACTCGGATAGAGAAGGACTTACAATCTTCCAAGTTCACCTTTTTGTAAATTTTAATCCTCACATACAGCCGTATGAAAATCGCAAGAGTCGAAAGTGCAACGAAGAAAATCTGAAGCGCACGCATGGTGGTTTGGAAACCAGGTGGATGGTTGAAATTAGGCTCTACGCCTATCGGAGGAGCCATCGCGGGTCCATCGAGGAAAGTCCGTATAGCGTCTGGCGAAGTGAGGTTTGTAGATGCCATGATTCGATATCCAGATCAATGGGTCTGACGGTAGAAAGGTCCATGTTGTAGGGAATAAGCTGAGCAGGGTGCCGGGGAAATGGTTTACCCTGCGAAGGGACGGAACTCCGTCAAGGAACTTGGCCTCAAACGTACATAGATGAATTGGTTTCTATTGGCCCAGAAGTCAGCCTTGTATAGTGGTACTACAAGAAGAAATAATCTGCCAAGATGAGGCACACTTGCTTATACCTCGATGCAACCACGACCACTTGATAAAAAGCTATAAGACTTAATACACTTCTTCTAGGCCGCTCTAAAGATGGATTCTAATTTTTTAAACATTTTTGTCTCTCTATTTAGCCTCGTAATACGTCGTGATATAGTAAAAGTAATGGACTTTTAGTAAGGCAGCCTGAGCCTCAAATCGGCAGCTTATTTCTTACAAGCAGAGCCTCGTTTAATCTTTATTCCGTGCTGATACAGGCATGTCGTAATGCAAGTTCCTTGTGCGCTCACATCAGCAAAGTAGGTATGCCAATCAGACATCATACATTTATTGCGAAGCCGACTCCGAAGTTACAATGAGGCTTATAAGCTTACAAGAAGGCATCCATTGAAGATCAAGATTTTGAAACGTGGAAGCCTCGCTAGAATAGAGGCATTGTGTGTATACAACGTTGTATTGTACAGCCTTTTAGATTCGGAGCCCCGTCGTGATTAGCCGCATGTGGAAGACCAAGGTGCCTTCATCGACCGTTGTTATATAGCTCAAGAGAGGATATCCTGGCTTTTCGGTGGATTTTTAAGGCATCACTGCCATAGTACTTCAGCAGTAATTCTTGTATTGTTTATTCACTAACCACGAACCTGACTGATTCTATACTACTACAAACTGAGAGTTATAGTTACTTCAAAGTCTCGCTTAATCATCTAGAATCTTCTTACTTTATTATATTAAGGATTATATACATCTATATATCTTATACTCTATATTTTTAAGATCTTAATCTAAATAAATTAATTACTCTCTTTATCTCTAATCATTTTATTAATATAACTAATCTTACTATATATTTTAAGCTATATATTTTATAAAGACTTATAAAATTTATTTAATAAACTTAATTACTTTAAGTTTTACTAAACACTCTTACTAAGTATATACGTTCTATATATATAGTATCCTAAATCTATAAAACTCGAAAAACAACTAAACTAGAATTCGAAAGAAGTAAAAGTACTAGGTTTTATTTAAAACGCTAATTTTATAGTATAACCTAACTACACTTATTTCAAAATATAAACCCAGAAAGATAGAAGAAGGGGAGGCGAGTTAGAAATACGAGTAGATAACCCCCTTTACCCTCCTTATACTAAGTCATATATCACATACTAAGCGTAACGAACCCCTATATATTACCTCAGAAGAAACCCTAGAGATAGAAAAAAGAGAACACCCACAACCCACAAACCCACAAACCTCCCTCAGCCCTCAAACCACCTACCTCCTCCACCTCCCACAACCTCAAATCCCCCCAAACAGCACCGCAGTCCCCAAAACCCGTACCCCCAAAAACCACAACACAAACCCAAGCCCCCAAAGAACCCCCATTAATCTCCCTAACATTCCATCTCAAAAACCCCCACCCCCGTCACAAACGACAAAGGCAAATACAAAAAACACTAACTGCGTCGATTTCTGCCCGCGCGCCGCTTGTTGGATACTCGTCTCCGAATCCAGGACGCTGATGGGACTTATTAGAAGGCTAGAAGGTGTCTATTAGAAAGCGTTCTACAATATAGATCTTAGATAGGAGGTTATATTAAGAAGGTGGACGCCGTGTTAATCTCCCTAACATTCTATCCCAAAAACCCCCACCCCTGTCATAATCGACAAAGGGCACATTAACAAACGCCAACTGCCTCAACTTCTGTCGGTCGGATACTCGTCTCCGAATCCAGGACGCTGACGGAAACTCATTAGGAGGCTGGAAGGTATCCATTAGAAAGCGTTCTGTGACGTGGATTTCGGACAGGAGGTCATGTCGAGGAGGTGGACGCCGTGTTTGTGCGTGCAGGTGGTGGGGGATGTATTTTCGGGTTTTAGAACGAGTTTTTAACGGAGTATGTCGAGGGAGTGGAGGGTGTCGTTTATATAGATGGAAGGCCGGCGGATGTCGGTGAATGCTATTCTTTTTATTTTGCAGTTCAGTTGGTGGAAGTTGGCGGTCCAGGTGGAGGAGGCGATGATGTAGAATATAGTTTAGGCGGAGAGGACATTGGAGCAGAGAAGTTCGATGTACCATGGGTGTGAGAAGAATTGTGCTAGGATGGAGGAGAGGGAGATTTGGGGACTTCCGGAGAGTTGGGGGAGGATGAGACCGCCGCGACTGTTGGAGACGGGAGATAGAGTTTGGACATGTTTGGGGAGAGCTCTATTGGACCAGGAGGAATCTTCATGGGTGCGTCTATGAGGTAGATATCTGTGAGAGGTGTTAATTCTAGTCGCTATTACACTTATAGGGAACTCTTTACGAATAGAAATTCTTATTGATCTGGCAGTATGAGATACGAGTATTCGCTTGCCAACTATACTCGACGTCAAACTTCATACGGCGATAGAAGAAATTAGGATCCTCTATCGGATGCAAGTGCAGACCCTCTTCTTCCATTTCCCCTGTCCATAACGAACTACTCCATCAATATGATGGAAAGTAGTGGATGGAACCTCGCCAGCAGAGATATATTTTGTAGGTTTCTTTTGACTTGGTACTGACTTGCCAAAGACCGATTGCCAGGGGGACCACCCCACTGGATTCCAACCATGCTGACAGAAAAAGGGGGCCTCAATATCCAACGTCGTTCCTAGCTTAATAATCCAGTCTAGATTAATATTCTCGACAACAATGATTATATTACCTCCCTTATATTGATCGCCTTCGGACTAGGCCGTGATCTTTCGATGAGCCAACGAGGAGACGTCCGAGAGCCGTACAAGTAATTCCCTTTACTTAGTATCAAACAAGAATGCTCTTGTTTCGGCTTCCTGATTTTTGATGATGTCCTCAAGGCTATTAGCGGATGGACATACATTCGCGAAAAGTTGTCAAGTATTTGTAGGTTGAGGCCTATAGCTCCTCCGGTGGGGTGGAATTAACTTGGGACATCGTTCGTCCTAGTATAGTAAATCTCACCGACTTCTACTAACTTGTTGCTCGTATATATACGCTAACCAGATATAGTGCGAGAACCTAGTATTAAAAATTGCCTTATCTCGTATACTTCCTACTCTAAAAAGCTTTACTTACTAAGATTACTTAAAGAAGTATAGAATAATTCAAGGTGATAAATAAAATGTTTATCGATATAGTATTCTAAAGGAATATCGTAGGTTATAAACTCTTATTCCCTATAAAGAGATTCATAATGTAACACTCCCTCTAAAAGTGTATAAAGAAACTTATCGCCCCCTTCACCTTATAGAGAAACCTAAAATGAAATAGTAGTAGTTAGAATAGAGTTAAGTAGAGAGACCTCCTAAGTCCCTAAAAAGATTAAATTAAACCTACGGAAAACAATTAAAAAAAAGCAAACCTCGCTATGTTATCAGCACCGTAAAGTTCACCTAAGGAAGAAAGAGATCATAATAGTAACACGGCAGTACCCCCCGCCCCCCTTCCGGCCCCCCTGCCAATTTTTCGTTTCGCCATGAGTAG
>LKTO01000753.1:0-20360 GCA_001399465.1 Hymenoscyphus scutula
AATAATTCTCTTCTTATTACTAAGTTCTATAGTATATAAATTACTTCTATATAATATAGTAAGCCTCTTATATTAATATTCTATCTAATAACTCTAGCTTTTCTCCTTAGCCTCTACTTTTTATACTTCTTACGTTATATAAAGAGGTTACTTTTTTATAGCGCTATAAGAAGCTTAATAAGCGTTAAGTCTATATTATTAAATACTATTTCAGAGTTACTATATCGTAGGTCTAATATCTATAATATATACTATTTATAACTAGCTATATTAGCGACAGGCTTAAGTAGTAGGTCTTCTACTACTCTATTATAGTTCTAGCCGACCCTATAGATTATTAGCTCTAGTATCTTACTAGTCGAGAGATGTCTACTCTCTCTCTTCTAGGCCTTGAATTATAGTACTTTAGAGTCTTCTATAATTCTAAGAGCTACGATTTATAGCTCCTTAGTATTCTACTACGTTATTCTTAATAACTTATATAATAGCGAGAACTTATTATCTCTCTTACTCTTATTATACTTATAATCTAGCCTTCTAGATAGCCTGTCTACTAGATTAGTTTTACTCTTTCTATATTCTAATATAAAATTAAATACTACTAATTCTTTAGTCTATCTAGCCTATCTTCTATTTAGTTTTCTTTTTATTATAAAGTATTTTAGGTTATTATAATCTATCTTAATAATAATAGTATACTAGATATATATAAGATAATATCTCTACTACTAGAAAGCTAGTATAATTACTAGAAGCTTCTAATTATAAGTATTATAGTTAACTTCTACTACTATAAATTTCCTCGAGTAAAAAGTAATAGAATACTACTTTATATTTATATCTTTATTAAATAATTATAAGAGGATATATTCTATAGTAAAACCTAATATATCTATCTTAACTTTAATTACCTTCCTTATATTAAAGTATTATAGTATAGGCGTAGTAGTAAAAGCTACTTTTAAGTTCTAGAACGCTCTTTCTACTTAGTCTATCTATTAAAAGGATTACTTCCCTCTTAGTAGGTTAGTAATAGGTTTTATTACTATAGAGTATCTATAGATAAAACGTTAATAGAAGTTAAAAAACTCTAAGATAACCTAGATTTCTTAAATACTTCTTAGTAATAGCTACTCTAAGATAGCGGTTACTCTACTTAGTTCTATCTATATATCTTCTAGGCTAATTATAAACTCTAGAAATATAATAGTATTAGTATTAAATCTATATTTCTATAGGTTTATAACTAGTCTATACTACTTTAAGTGTTCGAGTACCTGTTATACTACTATATTATACTTGTCTAGGTTTTCTAAGAAGATTAAGATATTATTAAGATATACTATATATAGTATATCTACTAGGTCTACTAAGGCCTAATTAATATATACTAAGAATACTACTAGAGTATTATAAAGGCTAAATAGTATTATATAATACTTAAAATGTCTATAGCGTATATAGAACGCTATCTTCTACTTGTCGCTCTTCTAGATCTAAAGTCGATAATATATATCCTTTAAGTCTAGCTATATAAACCTCTTAGCTCTATAAAGGCGGTCTAGCGTCTTAGTAATTAATAGAAGTAGTATTCTATCTTTAACTATAATCTCATTTAGACTCTAGTAATTAATATATAAATGTAGCTTTCTCTCTTTCTTTAGTATAAATATAATCGGCGCCTCTACTAGGCTAGTAGACCTTTAAATCTAACTCTTTCTTTTAGACTCTACTAGATACTTCTAGAGTACTTCTAGCTTCTTCTTAGATAATATATATACTAGTCTCTAAGGTAGCTTACTACTAGGCTTAATATTAATCTTATACTCTATTTTATAGTATAATAGTAGCTCTATAGCTTTCTATTCTAAGAAAGCATTTATAAGATTCTAATACTTAATTAGAAGTATCTATTTAGCTTATTATACTATAGCGTTAATCTAGCGGCTACTCTTCTTACTTCTAGCTAGAGAGATCGTTATAGCGAATATATATAGCTTAGTTTTTATTACTTATATAAACTTCTTTACTATTAATAGCTTAATCTCTATCTTCTTAAAAGAGTATTACTATATAAGGTTCTAAAAGTTAATTACTATCTAGAGTATTTATAGTTCTAGTAGTCTAATTATTATATTAATTCTATTAATATTAAAATTATATAATATAAATTCTAATTTATTAATTCTACTTTCTTCTAGTATATTCTATACTATTATCTATAATAGGTAATTAGTGTAGAAAGGTATTCTTTACTCTTATACTACTACTAATATAGTTAGCCTTCTAGCTATTACTAGTAGTTTAATTTCTATAGTAGTACGTCTTTATATATAGTTTACCTCTATAGTTGTTAGTACGACCTAGTAGTCGTGACGACGGCGAATACGGGATTCAGGTCACCTTCTCTTTAGAGGTAACTAAATCGGTGTATTCATTTGTGCGTAAAGAGTAAAGGTAAAGAGAGGTGGTACTCTACGAGCTTAAGTATGTGAGTAGTAAGCCACTTACATGACCTAAAGCATGTAGACCTACTAGGCTCTTGTACAAGGTACTATTCACCAGAATTATATACCGACACTGGGCCTACTTTAAAGTGGCTAAAAAGTAGTAAAGACTGTAAGAAGTAAAAGAGAAGAAAGCACCTAATCCATCCGACTAATCACGTCCCTCCCCTCGCATTGCCTTCCGTCCCTTACTCAAGTGTACGTTCAACCCATTCAGTAACCTTGATATCAAGCTTATTTGTATCAATCAAGTCACGTAGAGCAGAGCAAGCCTTGGATTTTGTCATAGCGTCTGCTAGGTTACTATTGCCGTCAATCCACTTAATCTCGCTAATCTCGCGTTGCTCATACGCTTACCGTAGACACATTACGTCTATCATAAGACGCTTCTCCTTAGTAGTCCCAAGTTTAACTAGACACTCGTAAAGTGATTTTGAGTCAGTGCAAACTGTGAGGGGTATATTAAGACTAAGAATAGCTTCTAAAGTTGCCTTGATAGACGTAGCCATGTCAAATCCAGCGCTCATTACGTACAATTCTGAAGCTAAGACACTCCGTGTAACTCTCTTACACTTGACAGAGGACTTGAGAGTACTCTTGTCTAGCTTAACAAATTGAAGGCCTCTGGTGGAGTTGTCGATTTGCCATTGAATTCGCTTATTGAGGAGTATAATGTCCTAGCTTTGAGGTTTAGCCTTCTGGGCAGCAAAGGAGAGGTCAAAAGCGGCCTCTAGCTGTGAGACCGTGGCCAGGTAGGCTCCACGAGCTCGTTGTGCTATATATTAGTCCTTGATTGAGGCATTCTGGCGAACGTTGCCCTGGGAGCTTACTAGGTCCGCTAGTGAGGTGCTTACTAGCTTCAAGTACTTAGTATAGCCTTCCTGGGTTAAGAGTATTAAACCGTTTAGTTAAAGTGTGATTTTACCGCTATTGAATTTGAGTGGGTGGTCGTTTATAAGCTGTTCCCTGGGTTTTGAAGTAAATTCAGCCTTCTGCAATTACTTCTCTTCAGCTGTAGCAAACCCTAGGTTTACTAGTATTAGAGTATCGTCAGTCTAGAGACCAACGACTCCAAATTGCTCTTGCTTGCTAACAGAGAGTAGGCAGGGATCGTATGTAGATTGTAACATGTGTAGCTTATCAAGGTGGTGCTTGTAGTAGGTGCTAAACCAGTGGTTCCCAGCTTCAGGTACGCTGTAGAGTGGTTTTATAACTTTGAGGTAAATTCCACTCCACTAGGGGACTCCTAGTAGTAGGTGTACATAGAACTCGCGGTTAAGCTTTATAGTTAACTAGGTATATACCTAGGTAATATCTCTAAGGTAGACATTTAACTCAGGATACATGACAGTAATAGCAAGTATAATTCGCTAGCTAACTCTTTAAATTGTAGGTAATTAAGTTAGAACTTAAGACTTGTTTTCATCGTTGTATACCTAGATAACAAGCCTTGATTTCTTATATACCTTTTCTATACCCTCGTTCTTAATACTGTCTATAAATCTTAAGTTGAATATTCTAGTACCTTCTAGAAGGTCGTATGGCTAGATGTATTTAAAAACATCACGTTTAATTAGCCTATTAACCTCCTATGTCTAGGAATACTTAAATTAACTAGAGGTAGAGGTAGTAGTATCTTTAGCAAGATAGACGTTAATATTCAAGGTACTTAGTTGTTTCCGTAGTCTCCCTAGGCTACGCTTCGGAGGCTAGTTGTAGGATTGTTCCTATGGTTGCTCTAGAGGCTGTCTTTGAGTCTTTAATAGTCTACCTAGGCCACGCCTTAGTTAAATAACTTCAGGTAGCGTGGCTGGCTAGAATGCTTCTTGGTCGTTAGGTTCCTAGGTAGCCGGTAGTTCCTATAGGTCTAGGTCCGTAAGGTAGGGTTTTACTACTATAGAGCAGAATTTTGTAGGTCCGCTAGGCAGCTTGACAATACACTCCTCATTCGTCATTCCTATAAGCGTAAAGGGGCCAGTCCACCTCCCAGGTTTACGCTATACAAGGACATCTGAGTTAAGAGGTAGGTCCTTGAGTAGGCTATTTATAGAGCCATTCCGCTGATTGAGGGCATCGTTGATTTGTCGTTTTACCTGGAGTTTACGTAGCTCCTCTATAGCCTTCTTGAGTATGCTTGTACGCTAGCTAATAGAGGGCGAGGGAGCGTCAAACTCAGCTATACGTAGGTAGGCGCCAAACATAAGTAGAGTAGGGACAAGGCCGTCAGGTCCTACTGTATCGTTAATTACTTTAAAAGTCATTTAAAGGGCTACATCTTTAGCAAGGTTAGGTAGCTCCTTAGTTATAATTGAGTATACTATTCTAAGTAGGCCATGGTAGCGTTCTACCGTTCTAATTAAGTTGTAGGCTTCTATAGGCACGACCTTAGTTTGAATTCCCATTGAACCTATAAATTACTTGAATTCCTTACTTATAAAGTTCTTGCCAGCGTCATGAGTTATTAGATCTAGAGGTCTAAGGTAGGTGTTAATCTAGCACTCCTATAGCTTTTCCTATATATGCTTAGCTAAGATTTAACGTAGCCACTTACCAGCTTAGAAGCAAGTGTATTCGTCTATAACATGTAATAGAGGCTAGCCCTCAATATACATAATATCAACATAGATATTATAGTTGAACTCAACATCATCGTAGAGAGTAAAGCAGAAGCGGCCAGGGGATTTTCCATGCTTTTAGCAGTAGTAGTAGTACTCGTTTAGGTGCTTGAGTATGCCTGGGTCAACATCGTGGCCGGCGCGCTCTAGTAGGAGCTAGAGGCGGCTAACAGATGGGTGTCTAAAGCGCCTGTGAAGTCAACGAATCTCAGTCTCTGTCAGTTAGCTTAGGGACTCCTGTAGGAAGGAGCACAAAGACTCTCCCCAAACCAGGAAGGGGTGTCCAAAGCGCCGTACCACTGACACTTCGCATTGTAGAGTAATAAGCGTGTTTTCAAGGTTATTGAAGTAGACTCCTAGCTTGTCCATGTCTACTAAGCAAAGCAGGAAAGGGGTGTCTGTCTGAAGTACATGGAATTCAATCAGGCTAATAGGTGAATTAACGTGTATAGAGCCTAGGGATGCCGCTACGCTAATACCAAATTTAACAGTTACTTTGCCTTTTGAAGCTGTGGCAATAGGGGCGCTCCAAATTGAATTATAGGCCATGTACTGGTCGTAGCCTACAGTTGACTTTGAGGCTGCGCCTGTATCGATCATAATACCAAACCAGTAGCTTGAGTTGTAGCGTTTGGCTCCTGTAGCTATTAGAGTCTCGATTTCCTCGTCTTTAGAGGGTGGGGCAGGTAGCGAGCTTGTAAAAGCATAAAAACAGGCTGCCTCAGAGAGCTTGGAAGTAATGCTTGTAGCGCTCGAAGTACTGATTTGGCTAAGCGAAGTCATAAAGCTCTCGCTCTCGCTCTCTTCGAGCTCAGGGGTATTCAAGAGCTCTTCTTCATTATCTTCAAGAATAACAGCTTGAAATACTTCATCGTAGGAGTCGAACTGTCCTCCTTCGTACTCAAGGACGTACTGTCTAAATGACCTTTCAAAGGCGGGTTCGTTGAATTCCCCTCTAAGCTTGTTTTGATATCTTAACTTAAAGCGATCTCTTACCTAGTTACGCTCATGCTCAGGGTGGTTTGTTGACCAGCAGCCTTACTTCTTACAGACAAAGCATTACTTCTTGTTCTTGCGGTAGTTGCTTCCACGATAGCCGCGCCCCTGGCTTGTACGTGAGTTACTACGTGAGGATTGGAACCTGCGGTCTGTCATATAGGTTGTTACTAGGTTAGTAGTAGTAGTACTGTAGGCATGCTCGTAGGCGGTAATTAACGTCTTGAGAGCACTAACAGTAGCTGACAGTTGAGAAGAGGGCAGAGGGGAAGAGCATGCTATCTGGCACTCAGGAGTATCCTAGTAAGCGAGTACAAGCTTGTTTAAGAGGAAGGAGTCAGTCTAGAGGTCCTGGGTAAGTCCATAGCAGAGTACTTAGAGCCTAGCTACCAGGAGTTAAAAGGACTAAGTAGTCGTCTTATCCAGGTTCTAGGATTTAACAAGGTTAAGACTCAGGTTGTTCCATTCTACAAGCGTGGCTCGCTTATAGCTTGTGTCTTCAAAGTAGTCCTGAATAGCATGGCAGAGGTCTTGAAAAGGTAGGTTAGCAGTAGCAAGGGTTACGTAGTAAAAGTCCAAAGCTAGCCCCTTGAGTATAATGGGCAGAGCTTTTGCGTAGGCTGCCTCAGGTACGTCACACCTAATGTAGACATTAAAGAGTATTGTGACTTTAAGTCCAAAGTTGTCGCCAGTACCTCTGTACTTCATATCGTCCGTGTAGGTCTTTACTAAGTTCGTCAATTCTCGTCTATACCCTGGTTTTGCTTACAATTGGGTAAGAGTTGGCTGCTATGGTTGTACAGGAGATGCGAGGGGTACTAGAGGTATAGGTAGTATAGGAGGTGTAGGGGGCAAAGTGCTACCGGTGGCTGTCTAGGTAGCTTATGCTTATACTTGCTGGGGCTAGAAGGAGTTTATGCCTGTCTAGGGTTACTAGAACTGGTATGTGGTGGGGAAGTTTGTACGCTGACTTGGCTGTGCTGTGCCCGCTGGGGGCCTATACGTAAGAATTCCTTGTGGTTGTTGTGCTGTAGTAGTTCCAAGAAGGGCAGGGTCTGGGGGGTTCAAGTTTAGGGTGCTTTACAGAGTAGCTTAAGGTGTCTGAGTACCTTGAGTAGTACTTTAAGGATTGCCTTAAGTGCCTTAAGGTTGAGCAAGCTGTTGAGTAGGTACTTGAGCAGGTAGTTGAGTAGGCGATTAAGCAGGCAATTAAGCAGGAGGAGTACTTTGAGGTTAAAGAGGATCCCTATATTAAAAGGAGGGGTCGTACATTGTCTCGTGTCGACGGTTAAACCTTGTTGAATTCGTGTCTCCATTCTTTATAATAGCTAGTATCTCCTCGTCTGTCTATTCAACTGGGTCAACCTCCTTGAGGGTATTAACAAGAGCTATAGCTATATATGCCTTTTTACTGTCCATTTCAATCCATACACCTCTACGACGAAGTGCCTTGCGTAACTTAATAACCTGGGACTTATTTGCTGTTGTAAATGTCACGAATCACGTGCACACGTGACTAGTGAAGACCAGGCGGCGCCCTGACAGGTTGAGCACTATCATATACTCTTAAAGCATTAGACAGGTCGCTCAGGTTAGCTAAGCGATCCAAGGATTTCACATAGTTGTGATCACGTGATGGATCCCTGAGGATCCCCCAGGGATCCAAAGGGGTCCTGGGATCCAGAATGGATCCATGAGCAGGAAGGTTCTACATAAGACTGGCACATCTGCCATTAGATAGGAGCTTCGTGCTCAACTCAATATTACATTGTTACCAATACCTTGACAGCTTTGTAGTTAAGTAACGAGTTTACCTCCGAGTAAACACCCAGTCCGCGATTGAACCTCTTTGCAAGAACAAACCCCAGCGATACTCAGTTACCTTAGTTAGTTAGTTTGAGAATCGTCACAGTAAAGTGATCTTCATCCCAGTCTTCAAAGTCTTCTTGGAAAGTAGCCCAAAGTACCTCGTCGTCATCTTCCATTTAGTTATACTTGTCGATATGCTCAGTAACAAACTTTGTAAGGTCCTCCTTACTAAGCTCGATTTGTAGCTCTATTAGTTCAGCCATGATGTTGCTAAGCAAGGGAGGTGTGGAAAGTGGGGTGTAGAAAGCCTTGGATTCCGGCTAAATTGGGTGTAGAGTGTAGGGGTGTAGAAGCCTTAGATTCTGGCTTTGCCAAGGTTCAAAGGTGGTTACGGATTGAGGGGTAAATCCGCTGAATCCGCTGAATCCGCTAAGTACTGTGAGGGTGCAAATAAGGTTGTAAATGAGGGTTTGAGTAAGAGTGTAGCTAGAGGTGTAGCTAAAGGTGTAGATGAGGGTACTGATAGCGATCAAGTCGCAAGCATTCAGTCTTTACAATTCCAGCACTTATAAGGTACTTGTTACAGTAGTAAAGTTAATAGCCAGCGATCTGAGAAGGTAGCTCTTTACTCTTCAAGTTTTAATACCACCACACTATACTATAACGTACCACAATCCGAGAAGGGGCAGAGGTATATAATAAGTGTATCTAATCTGTGCGCGCTCACTAATCAGTGTTAGTACAACCTAGTAGTCGTAACGACGGCGAATACGAGATTCAGGTCACCTTCTCTTTAGAGGTAACTAAATCAGTGTATTCATTTGTACATAAAGAGTAAAGGTAAAGAGAGGTGGTGCTCTACGAGCTTAAGTATGTGAGTAGCAAGCCACTCACATGACCTAAAGCATGTAGACCTACTAGGCTCTCGTACAAGGTGCTATTCACTAGAATTATATACCGACAATAGTAGTATCTAGGATTACTCTAAGCTTACGCTTATTCTTTCCTTCTTCTAAAATTATATTAGCTATTAAAAACGAGAATAGCTTCTTAGCTTACTTATACGCTCTTAGCTTCTAACTAGCTACTCTAAGAGAGAAGATTACTACTAGCTAATAACTTTTTCTAGTTATCTTAGGCTAGAATAACTAGATACTAGATACTCTATCTTACTATAATTATAATAGTTTAAATCTAGACAGGTAATAGTATAGTAGCTCTTCTTATAATATTTATAATAAACGATATTTATAATATTCTATTTTCCTATTAGTATATTATTAGGTTTTATAGTAGAGATATAGTAGTTATTAAGTAGTTCTCTCTTAGAAGAGCGTTCTCTTTAGTATAATAGCGTTTCTCTAGCTAGTAAGTAGCTATATCCTTATATAGTAGCTCTAGGCTAAGTATATTCTCTTTAGATAGAATATTAATAGATAATATTCTTCTTATAGATTACTAGTATAATAAGGTCTTTATATTTTCGTAGAATATATAGCTTATTATTAATTTTTATCTAAATATTCTTATATAGTTTTACTAAAAGATTATTTCTCTTCTAGAAGTTATTATATATTCTAAGTTTATTCTTTTACTTATCTAAGTAGACTATAAAGGACTATACTAACTAGCTACTTTAATACTCTACTCTTTCCTACTTTATAAGAGTATCTATATTTTAGTTCTCTAGATTAGAGATAGTATTCTTTATAAATTCCTTAAACTCCTTTTATATTATTATACTAATTTCTTCTATAGCCTCTCTATACCTCTATATTATTTTTAGAATTCTCTTAAAAGTAGATATATAGTATATAATCTTTACTATATCTATTCTCTAGGTTATATCCTTATCTTCTCTCTATTTTAGCTCTATATTATAAAAGAACTTCTCTACCTCTTTAATTAATCTCTCTTAGTAGAGTTTTAAATCCCTTATCTTTAGAACTCTAGCGTTCTATCTATGTTCTAATAGTAGTTCTCTAATACTAGATACTAAACTTAGTATAATATATCTATCTTCTATTTATTAGATCTAAGCGTCTCTGTTTTAAAGAAGTATCTTAAGTCTCTCTTCTCTTAACCTTAATTCTATAAATAAGTGTTCCTCTACTTCTAACTTACTAATACTACTCTAGATTACTTTAAGTTTTCTTCTTACTTTATACTCTTCTAATATCGCTTATAGCTTGCTATTATTCCGCGGTAGCTCTATATTCCTTTACGAATTAAGGGTTAGTTCTCTTTACTCTTTCTATAGCGATTATTCTTCGCGTAGTTACTATAAGTCTTTCTCTCTACCTATATATATACTACTAGTTATACTCTAGGTCCTAGATAGTTACTAGTCTACTAGTTACTAGCTTTTTAATCTTATTATTAGTCTTGTTACTATTTTTTACGTTTTATTATCTTATACTAGACTACTTCTCTAAGGGTTCGATCGATTATAATATAAGGATATAAATAAGTAGTAGAGTATATAGACGTAATAGAACTACTAGTATTCTATTATAATATAGAATAATCGATGCCTCTTTTATATCTTAGACTACTCTCCTAGTTATATATATTAGAACCTCTCGAATATCTATTTCTATCTATATACTTCTTAAAACCATCTATAGTATTAATAGCTTCGATCTAGTTATAGGTTGTCGTCGAGCTACTATTATATACTCTATGCTCTACGAAGACCTCTCGCTTACCGAGTCTCTAGTTTACTCGACTCTCTTAATTTAAGTTCCTTATATATCTATAGAGTAAGTCTTAGAGTACTCTAGCGGCGTAAGTATATAATCTTACTTAGTAATATAATATATTAATCGTATTATATTAACTTAATAAAACCTTTAAGAGTACTCTTAGTAGAACTCTCTAGAATATATAGACTAGATATATAAGGTAGTAAGAACTTAACTATAGAGAGAATAATTATATCTTCTTATATATAGATATCTCTATAGTTTAATTTATAGTATTTACTATAAGTTCTAATATTACTTTAAGTTTAGTATATATCTAACTATATATCTACTAAAATACTACTATACTCTCTTAATAAATAAGATAATAATAAGAATAAATTCTAGTATATAATATTACTTCTTCTCGCTCTTATTACTTCTTAATCTCTTTATATAGTACGCTATTTACTCGATATAAGTCGCCTTAAAGAATAGTACTATATAAAGAAACTTCTCTCTTATAATAGTAATTCTTAGATTTATTAAGTATTATATATAAGCCTCTCTTTCTTCTATAATCTTCGAGATTAGATCCTTAAGAATACTAAGATCTAAGGCTTAAAAACCTAGTAAGTTATAATAGATATACTTTAGATAGACTTAGAATAATTAATACTTTATTCTTAGAATAAAAGATAAGAAAAGAAGAAGAGCTTAAGAGAGCTAGAAACTAAATATAGATTATATAACACTAGTTTTAGCGCGTCTCGCTAAGCGAGTATATAATATCTAGCTCTTATAACTATAACTACTATATTACTCTCTTCTTTAAAAAGAGCTTATCTCGAGTATTTAAAATCTAAACTAATTATAAAAAATATTCTTTTACTAGATATCTAGATAGTTAGAATCGTTTAAATCTACTTTCGCGCTATTATAAATATCGTTATCTAAAGCTACTATAACTATCTAGTCTAGATCTATTATATACTTGTCTAGTCTTATAACTTACTTCTAAGCTAGTTTTAGAAAGGTCTCGCTAGCTAGTAGATCTTCTAAATCTATAGCTAATATATCTACTTTTCTATCTCTTTATTATTCTATTAGATATAGTAGTAGATATTATAGACTATATAAGAGAAGCGAGCTAATAAGAGAGCTATATTTTATAATAAAGAGAGTACTTTTTAGCTATTTATTATAATATATACTAAAATAAGGCCTTACTTTATATAGTACTATATTATACTTATTATACTTAAACTAAGTATTCTTTCTATTACTTTCTCTTTTATAATTTTCTACTATTTCTTCTAATATAGCTCTCTTTTATAGCTAGTCTTAATATCTAAACTCTTTATAAGTAATATACCTTTTCTAAGAAGCTATTTTTACTAACTTATATTCTTTAAAGAGTACTTAGAAGCTATCTAGATCTATATAAGATATTCTTCTCTTTCTTAATACTTTAGAAGAAGTTTCTAAATATAAAAGAGACTTAATAATCTACTCTTAAAACATCTTTTAGCTTTAGAAAGAGATATTAGAAGTTTCTCTTAAATTAGAGTAAAAAGCTAGTAAATAGTACTTTACTAGAGTAGAGATAAAAAGCTAATATTTAAGAGCCTATATTCCGTCTCTTTAAATAGAGTATAAACTAGATAAATTAGCTATAAAGCGGTTATACTTATTAACAAATCTTATTTTAAAGTTATACTTATTATAAAGCTTAAGAATAGAGAGATTCTTAGTAGATTAATCTCTAAAGAGAATATATATAGTCTTTACTCTTCTAGCTATCTCTCTAGAACGTTATCTTTTATAAACTATCTCTTCTTCTCTATCTATTACTATAGATATAGAAAGAGTAAACGCGCTATCTTTCTATCTAATATATATAACCTTATAAGAAGGCGTAGAAAGGCTAAGAGATATACTCTAAGGAAGTATATCTTTAGTATCTATAGTTTTTAAGTCTATAAGCTTAGAGTTTACTATCTCGGTTAGACTAAACCCTTGTTCGCGAAGGAGTTTAAAGAACCTTATAGAGGTAAAAAGGTTATCTATATATATATAGTAACTCTCGACTAGCTCTAGAAGCTACTTAAGTAGTTTAAGTACTATAGCTTATATTTTATTCTCTTCTTTTCTAGCCTTTATACCTTCTAGCTCGCGCGATATAAAAACGTCTACTAGTCTCTTATTTTTATCTATAATATAGAAGTTATAATTTATTCTAAATCTAAGCTCTCTAGTAGACTAAACTTTAATACTAGTAGAAATTAGCTTCTCTAGAATTATTATAGTCTCCTTTACTCTTCTCTTAAACTAATCTATTATCTCGTCTACTATAATATATAAACTAGATATCTAAACTTATAGATTAACCTTTAGGAAATATAAATTTAAAGGCTCTAGCTAGAAGATTTTAGAAATAGAGAAATAGAAGAGAAATATAAGAGAAATAACTAACCTTTTTATAAATACTCTAGACTTCTAGTATAGCTACTCTAAAGTATATATAAAGCTTAAGAAACCTATCTCTCGATAGATATCTAGTAATAGAGTAAATTAGATCTATCTTCTACTTCTTTCTCTAGTAGTTCGAGAGCCTCTTCTTCTTATATAAATATATAGTATAAAGTAGATATAAACCTTTCTAGAAGTTATTAGTATAAGAGGCTTAGATTAAGAGGGTCGAGTAAACTAGAGGCTTAGTAAGCAAGAGGTATCCGCGAGGCATAGAGTATATAATAGTAGTCTAATAGTAGCTTGTAACCAGGTCGAAGCTAGAGATACTAGAGATGTTTTCAGGAATATAGAGAGACTAGGAATGTTTTTAGGAATATAGAGAGACTAGAGATATAGGAAGAGATATTTAAGAGGTCTAGATATATATAACTAGAAGGTTAGACAAAGGTAGAAGAGAGGTATTAATTATTCTATATTATAATAGAATACTAGTAGTTCTATTACGTCTATATACTCTATTACTTATTTAGTTCCTTATATTATAATCGATCGAACTCTTAGAGAAGTAGTCTAGTATAAGATAACAAGATATAAAAATAGTAATAAGACTAATAATAAGATTATAAAGCCGATTTCTAATAGACAAGTAGCTAGCTAGAACTTAGAGTATATCTAGTAGTATATATATAGGTAGAGAGAAAGACTTATAGTAACTATATAAAGAATAATTAATATAGAAAGAATAGAGAGAACTAACTCTCGACTTATAAAGGAATATAGAACTACTATAGAATAACAGCGAACTATAAGTAGTATTAGAAGAGTATAGAGTTAGAAGAAAACTTAAAGTAATCTAGAGTAGAATTAGTAAGTTAGAAGTAGAGGAATACTTGTTTACGAAATTAAGGTTAAGAGAAGAGAGACTTAAGATACTTCTTTAAAGTAGAGACACTTAGATCTAATAAAGAGAAGATAGATATATTATACTAAGTTTAGTATCTAGTATTAGAGAACTACTATTAGAGTATAGAGAGAATACTAGAATTCTAAAGATATAGAATCTAAAACTCTACTAAGAAAGATTAATTAAAGAGATAGAGAAGTTCTTTTATAATATAGAGCTAAAATAGAGAGAGAATAAGAATATAATCTAGAGAATAGATATAGTAAAGATTATATACTATATATCTACTTTTAAGAGGATTCTAAAAATAATATAGAGGTATAGAGAGGCTATAGAAGAGATTAATATAATAATATAGAAAGAATTTAAGAAATTTATAAAGAATACTATCTCTAATCTAGAGAACTAAAATATAGACGCTCTTATAAAGTAGAAAAGAATAGAGTATTAAAGTAGCTAGTTAGTATAGTTCTTTATAGTCTACTTAGATAAGTAAGAGAATAAACTTAGAATATATAATAACTTCTAGAAGAGAAATAATCTTTTAGTAAAACTATATAAGAATATTTAGATAAAAATTAATAATAAACTATATATTCTATAAAAATAAGAGAACCTTATTATACTAGTAATCTATAAAGAGAACGTTATCTACTAATATTCTATCTAAAGAGAATATACTTAGTCTAGAGCTACTATATAAGAATATAGCTACTTACCTATAAGAGAAACGCTATTATACTAAAGAGAACGCTCTTCTAAGAGAGAACTACTCGACGACTACTATACCTCTACTATAAAAACTAATTCTATACTAATAAGAAAACGAGATGTTATAAATATCGTTTATTATAAATACTATAAGAAGAGCTACTATGCTACTATCTGTCTAGATAAGACCTGTTATAATTATAGTAAGACAGGTTACCTAGTATCTAGTTATTCTAGTCTAAGATAACTAGGAAAAGTTATTAGCTAGTAGTAATCTCTCTCCTTAGAGTAGCTAGTCGAAAGCTAGAGGTATATAAGTAAGCCGAGGAGCTATCCTTGTTTTTAATAGCTAATGTGATTTTAGAATAAGGAAAGAATAAGTGTAAGCTTAGAGTAATTCTAGATACTACTATAGAAGTAAACTATATATAAAGATATACTACTATAGAAATAGAACTACTAGTAATAGCTAGAAGGCTAACTATATTAGTAGTAGTATAAGAGTAAAGAATACTTTCTTACGCTAACTATCTATTATTAATAATAGTATAGAATATACTAGAAGAAAGTAGAATTAATAAACTAGAATTTATATTATATAATTTTAATATTAATAGAATTAATATTATAATTAGACTACTAGAACTATAGATACTCTAGATAGTAGTTAACTTTTAGAACCTTATATAGTAATACTCTTTTAAGAAAATAGAGGTTAAGCTATTAATAGTAAAGGAGTTTATATAAGTAATAAAAACTAAGCTATATATATTTACTATAACGATCTCTCTAGTAGAGAGTAAGAAGAGTAGCCGCTAAATTAACGCTATAGTATAATAATCTAAATAGATACTTCTAATTAAGTATTAGAATCTTATAGATACTTTCTTAGAATAGAAGGCTATAGAGCTACTATTATACTATAAAATAGAGTATAAGATTAATATTAAGCCTAGTAGTAAGCTACCTTAGAGACTAGTATATATATTATCTAAGAAGAAGCTAGAAGTACTCTAGAAGTACTCTAGAAGTATCTAGTTATTACGAATCACGTATATATATAACTAGTAAAGACTAGGCGGCGCTCTAATAGGTTAAGTACTATTATATACTCTTATAGCATTAGACAGGTCGCTTAGGTTAGCTAAGCGATCTAAGGATTTCATGTAGTTGTAATTATATAATAGATCTCTAAGGATCCTCTAGAGATCTAAAGAGGTCCTAGGATCTAGAGTAGATCTATAAGTAGAAAGGTTCTATATAAGACTAGTATATCTACTATTAGATAGAAGCCTTATACTTAACCTTATATTATATTATTATTACTATCTTAATAGCTTTATAGTTTCGTAACGAGTTTACCTCTAAGTAAACACCTAGTCTACGATTAAACCTCTTTATAAGAATAAACTCTAGCGATACATAGTTACCTTAGTTAGTTAGTTTAAGAATTATTACACTTTAAGTACCTAAGCTTAGAAGTTTAAATCGTAATACCTCTAAAGGCTACTTCTATCTCTAGTTCTAGTACTAGGACTATTAATACACTAATCTAGAGCACGCCTACAGCGTTCTAGGAAACAACTACTCTAGATAACAAAGACGACAACAAGAGTATACTAGACGTACTAGAGCTATACAGGGTCGAAGCCCTAGAAACTATACAGGTTAAACTATCTAATATCTACTATAGTAAATAATAAGAATTAGAGTTATTTCTTATATAAATGGAAATCTACTTTAACTTTAATAAAGATAAGTTTAATAGTAATAGTATAGCGTCGTCTATCTTTACTATCTCCTACCTTCGAGAGACCGCTCTTAAATAAGTATAACTATACCTAGAGAACTTTTTCTTATATAAAGCCTTAGTAGAAAGTATAGCTAATATATAATTAATGTTTAGATCTTAGAATAGATTTAAAGTCGCTATACGCTAAATGTTTAGTAATATTAATACTATTAAAATAGTAATATAAAAGTTACTTAACCTACGCTAAACTAGATTAGTAATTAATTATATAAATAAATTCTAATATTATAGAAA
Source organism: Hymenoscyphus scutula (assembly GCA_001399465.1). NCBI lineage: Eukaryota > Fungi > Ascomycota > Leotiomycetes > Helotiales > Helotiaceae > Hymenoscyphus > Hymenoscyphus scutula. The sequence continues at coordinate 16,749 of LKTO01000753.1, forward strand.
TAGAACTAGGTAGGATTCTCTTACTCTTATAGAACTCTTCTATAGAGGACTTAACGTTAAGCTATATAAAGAGATAGTATAATAAAATCTTAATTATAAAGATATTACTACTATAATTAAAGAAGTAATCTATTTAGATAACCGTCTATAGGAATTTAAGAAAACTAATCATCGCCTAGAATTTAAGAAGTATAATAAATAGAACCGACTAGACCGCTAGGACGACTAATAAGTAAACGCTACCTAGAAGAAGACTTCTAGAAAGCTAGAGCTCTCCTAGAAAGAACGAAACCGACGTCGTAAGTAGTACCTATACTTTTTATATAGCCTGCCTAGCTATAGAGTAAGTGACTGTTATAAGAAGGCTGATTCTTTAGAAAAGTATTAAGTATTTACTATAACTAGAAAGGAAATAGTATTACTTAAGAGGTTTAACCTATCTAATAAAGAGCTAGAAGCTTATAGGTATAGAACATAAGTAGAGGATAAGGAGAATTCTATCCTTAAATAATACTATAAGGGACGTTCTAAATCAGAGTATAATCTACCTCTATAACGTAAAGTAGAGATAGTAGAGTTATTATTAGACTTATCGTTAGAATCATTAGATATATCTAGTTAAGGAAATAACTAGAACGACGACCCTTAAGTAGAAGAAATATAGGTATTTATAGAATGTTTTAAATATAGTAACTAATAGATAGACCTTAACGAAAATAAGTTAGACTTTTAGACCTCTTATATAACTAGAGGATAAACTCTAGAAGTACTTAAATAATTTCGAGTTTAGAATAACCTTCTAATAAGTATTATCTTTAGGAATCTTAAAAGTAACCTAGATACTATAGAAGGAAAACTAAACGTATAAGCTATTAAGGACATCTTTAAGTCTACTCTTAAGTTATAGAGAGAAAGAGATTAACCTTTTATCTAACTATAAGTAGAAGAATATTAGATCCTAGAAATTATATTAGAAGATATAATTATATAGTAGCGTTACTACCTAAAACCTATATTAGACTAGGAATTAGAGAAATAGTTTACTAGTAATAAACCTAACTATAGTAGAGCTATAGAATAGCTAATAGTCTATATAGTATTTAAAAGTAACTCTTAGTAAGTAAAACTCTACTCTTAGAGAAACGAACTCTAAGTAGTAGAATTAGCTAAAGAGAATATAGTTTTATAGTCTATATAAATAGACGAGAAATCTATACTATATTAGAAGACTACTAGTTAATAATAACTATAAGAATTAGAGAATAGAAACTCTAGATAATAATTAACTTAGAAGTAATAGATAACTTTCTTTCTCTCTTAGTACTTAAAAGGCTAAACGTCTCTATTAAGAAGATAGGACTATACTATCTAGATATAGTTAATAGAATAGACGTAGTATATTAAAACAAAGTTATTAATTAGTAAACTATCTTAATATAAGTTACTATCGAAGAATACTACTTAGATATATAATTTAACATTATAGCGATTAGAAGCTAGAACGTAATACTTAGTATACTATAGATTAGTAAATATAATCTAGATATCGACTAGAAAGTCTAAATAATAACTTTTAGCTAATATAACTACGAAGAATTATAGTTATAACTATATAGCTAGAACAAGGTTAGCGCTACCTCTTCTAAGGCGCTAGAACACCTTGCTAAGAGTTCTCTATAGGTTAGTAAGAAAGCTAATAACATAATACCTATATAGTATAGAGAATTCGCGGAATTGTTTAAGAACCTAGAGAACTTACAAGCTCTACTAGAATATCGTCTATAGGATTATAAGATTAAATTAAAAGAGGGTTATAACCTTAAGAAATAGAAAATATAGTCTTATAGTTAGATTAAGCTATAACACTTTAAGAGCTATATTATCGAAGGTTTAAAGAAAGGTTATATTTAGAGGTCTAAATCACCTGTTCTATTAAATATATTAGTCGTTAGTAAGAAAGACGACCTAACAGGTCGAGTTTATGTCGACTACTAAGATATAAACAACGTAACGATTAAGGACACTTACCTACTACTAGAAGAATAATATCTACTAGACAGAATTAGCTCTACTAAGATATTTATAAAACTCGACTAACGGAATACTTATGCCTTAATTAGAATTAAGATAGGCGATAAGTAGAAAACTACTTTTAGATTACTCTCGAGACTATACGAGTATATAGTAATACTATTTAGACTAGCTACTACGCTAGTAACCTGCTAGAGGCAGAATAATAACATTCTAGAAGGTCTTCTAGAGGTAATAGTTATTTATTATCTAGATAACATTCTAATCTACTTAGATAAAGTAGAGAAATATAAGAGATATATATATAAGGTTATAAAAAGACTTACTATAGTAAACTCTTAACTTAAGTTGTTAAAATATAAGTTTAGAGTAACTTATATAAAGTTTCTAGGCTAGATAATATCTCTAGAAAGAATAGAAATCGACTCTAATAAAATAAGAGATATTATTAACTAGGAATTACTAAAAAACGTTAAAGACATTTAACACTTCTAGAGATTTATTAACTTCTACTATTAGTTTATAGTAAACTATACTAGAATATTAAAACTAATAATAAACCTTATATATAAAGAAGTACCTTTTATATAGAACGAGATCGTAGAGATAGCCTTTTAGATAATAAAGAAACGCTTTACTAAGGAACTAATCCTATATAGCTATAATCTAGAGAAACCGAGTACTATAGAAACAGACTTATTAGGTATAGCTATAGAGGCTATATACCTATAACTAGACGAAAACAGAAAATTAATACCTATAGCCTACTACTCTAGAACGCTAGACCTAGTATAATAGAACTATACTATATTTAAGAAGGAACTACTTACTATAGTCTTTACTTTAGAGTATTAGAAAATCTACCTCTAAGAAATAAAGTATTAGATAACAGTTCTTACTAATCACGCTAACCTTTGAACCTTTACTACTACTAAGGAACTTATAAGTAAATACCTTACTAGATAGTTAGAAACTCTATTATATTATAATATTATTATCTAATATGTTATAGAAATAATAAACCTAAGAGTAGACGCTCTTAGTTATAAACTAGGCTACGAAGAAGCTAGAGAATATATAAGGCTAGTAATATTAAAAGAACTATCTAATAGAGACTTAGCTTTAATAGTTTATTAAATTATAGCTATATAGACAGTAGATCTATAGCCGGACGTGATCTAGAATATATACGAAGGAAAAAACTAGTATTATAATAGGAAATTATAGGTTCTAAAAGAATATATAAAGTAGTTTATTAGCGAGTACTATTCGGTACCTACTTATAGACATTAAGGAATAAGAAGAACTACTTAGTAGATTAAATAATACTACTTTATAGACTATCTACTATTAATTATTAAGAATATAATAAAGGAGTATAATACCTATACCTAGAATAAGGCTTTATACTAGCTACTATATAGATAGATAGATACTACTTCTATTCTATAGATACCTTAGAAATTAGTCTCTTAGGATTTTATTATTAAACTACTAAAATCTAGAGACCTAATAATAGAAGTTAAATACGATTTAATCCTAGTTATTATAGAAAGACTTACTAAATATATAATACTAATA
>LKTO01000754.1:0-20326 GCA_001399465.1 Hymenoscyphus scutula
TATATAGTCTTTATAGATATATCTTTAAGCTAGGCTATAGCTTAGAATCCTATAGCTTCGTCGACTATATATAGAAGAGGCTTTCTATTAATATATATAATATCTATAAATATATTAAAGTTAAATTCGTAATTATTATAAATCGTAAACTTAAAGCGCTCTAGCGACTTTCTATATCTCTAGTATAAATTATAATACTTTATAAGTTTCTCTAGAATCTTATATTATATATTATTATAGCCGGCTCGCTATAATATAGTATATAATCGTTAAACTAATAAATAGCTAAATCGACGATATAAGCGGTAAATATCCTCTTTAGAGAGTAGGTATTTATAGTATTAATCTTAAATAAATATACTTATAGTTTACTATTCGCTCTATTACTAGAAGAGGTGTCTATATTATTATATAATTAGAATTTCTCGACTATTCTAGATAAGTATATTCTTAAGGTTATTATACTATATATCTAGTTTATCTATACTATTAATATATAGGATAAATAGAATATTAATACTAGGCTTTATAATATAGAATTATATATCTCTAATAGAGGAGGTAATATTAACTAATTCGATGTTTAATAAATTTCTAATACTAAATCTTATAATAGTTTAACCCTTTATACTTTAGTCTAATCTTACGTCTAGATATATAGACTTATATACTAGGAATTAATTATAACCTACTAAAGATACTCTAGATACTTCTATATTAATTAGAATACTAAAGAAGTATAATCGTAGGTATTACTTTACTATAATCGTTATATACTCCTCTAGTAGATTAGATGTGTTAGATGTAGTAACTTTATTAATTTAACTAAGTTAATTTTAAGAGAGAGAGGTATAATTAATTAGATAACCTAGAAGTATAGTAGGATTAAGTATATATAGATATACTAAATTATATAAATTGATAGTAATCTTACTTACGCTCTTAAAGTTAATACTACTAAGCGAAGTTATCTAAGTAGTACTATTAATATTAAGAGTATTAGTACTTTCTTATATTTAAGTATATATTTAAGTTCTAGTAAAGGCTTTCTAGATTAGTAGTTTATCTAATCTATTAAAGTCGTTATTAGCGTCGGATTTATATTCTATAACTATAATTATAAACTGTTTATTAGTATATTAGTTATCTATACGCTTTATAAATTCCTTATAATTATAATGTCTCTCTTTATAAGGATACTTTACTAATCGACAATCTAGCTTCTTATAAATCTAGTATCTCTTAGTTCTAGTATCGTAGTATTAGCCTTTAAATTAGTCGTAGTTATAAGGGTTAGAGTTATATATATTATATATACGTCGATTAGTAAAGAAGGCTTAATTTTAATCGAGTTCTAATTAAGAGGGTTTTATATCTATACTAGGTAGACTAGGCGTAGTACTTAATTCCGTTACATCGTAGCTTCGTAGGTAGTCGTCGTTAGTAATATATATATTAGTTAGACTCTAAGACAACTTATAAGTATAAATTAAGCTTTCGATACTATTAATGAAATTTAGTAGCGTCTTTTACTCTTAGGAGGTATAAGCTTCTCTATATAATAGTGTACTAATATAGGTAAGTATAAGCTTATTCTTAAAGAAGGCCTTACTTTATAACTCTTATATTAATCGTAGGTAGAGCTTCTTAAGTTCATTTACTAGGAGTTTATATACCTCGGAATCCTTCTTTCTAGGGTTCTTATTATATATATATTATATATCAATTTAATTCTATATACTAAGTTAAAGTTCCTAGTAAGTATAGCTCTTAAATCGTTCCGCGATAGATGTATAAGCTTAAGAGAATCTAATGTTATTTAGCTAAATTATAGAGTTATAGAAGGTTACCGAAAGTCCTTTTAACATAATTAGAAGAGCTAGTATACATCTATACTATAGTAAGTCGGCTCCTTTACATGTATTAATAAACTTTATTAACTTCTCTATAAAGTTGTCTCTAGTACTACTATATCTCATTTCTTTAGTATAGTACTTTCGGACGTTAGTTAGTTGTTAACTAACACCTATAGCAGCTTATAGAGTAATAATAGTAGCTATATTACTAGAAATATTAGTATGCTACTGATTTGTAAAACTAGGAGTAAGTAGTCTAGGAGGTAGAGGTAGAGAGTGTTTTAAGCTCGTCGGGTTTAAAAGAGATTAAGGGTTTTATACTCTTAGTATAATCAGATTACTTACTCTCTTAAGTATTACTTTAAAAGAGGTCGATCGACAGTCCTTCTTCTTAGTAATCTCATTTACGTCCTTAAGGGTCTAATATCTATAATCTTCGTAGGTTAAGACCTTGTAAAGAGTCTTAGATAATAGTTCTTCTTTTATACGATCTATCTTAACATACACGCCTCTAGTATATAAAGCTTAGTATAGTAGGTGTAGATAATTCTTACTAATCGATATAAATCGTAGTTCGTTCTAATTATTAAAGTCTATATAAAAGAGGATCTAAAGGTCCTTATCTACAACGTCGCTCTTGTCGCCTATATACTTATCTCTATATGCCTTAACATATATAACGTCTAGTGTCTTAGAGGAAGGTACTATACTAGGTAGTATAGTTTAGTAGTAGTAGAGAGGTCGGAATTTAAGGTCGGAATTTAAGGTTGTTTATATAAGTCGTTTATAGGTAGGTTTAAGGGTATAGCAACCGAGGCTCGATTTAAGGTATCTCGAGATGTTGTTAATTTACTATATTTAAGACAATTAAGTCCTATATATATATATACAACTAAGGCTCGATTTAGAGTATCTCGAGTAGTTGTTGATTTACTATATTCGTACTATTAAAGCTACTAAACACACTTCACGTTTTCAGTATATAAAGTATACTATTAAAGCTACTACTTTATATACTCTACTATAGTAGTAACACCTTACTCTAGAACCGTACTATTAAAGCTACCGGCGATAGTTATAGGTTTATTATTTACTCTTTAGAGCTCCTAATAAAGAGAGTAACTAGTCTAAAGACATAGCTTGTTTATATATAGCTATAGTAGTAACCTTCTATAAAATCAAACTACCTTCTCTAATCTATACGCGCTTACTAATTAGTGTTAGTATAAAAGAGGTAAAGGGGTATTTCGTAGTTGTTTATATTTATCGATGATCTACTAGTTATAGGCTACGTTATTAATAAATACTTATCCTAAGCCTTAGCGGTCACGTATACTGCCTCGAAGGCTATTTACTATAGAATATCTCGTAACAGTTTAAATTACTACTAGTTATAGTATAGACTATTTACTATTCTACGTTTATACTAGAATTAGATCTATTACTTATAAACTATTTCTTAGTTTTCTATATAGATATAGATCTTAGATAGTATTGTTTCTATATAAGTATATCTTCTAATATAACTTCTAGAGTCTAATACTCTTCTACTTATAGTTAATCGAAAGGTTACTCTCTTTCTTTCTACTTTATAGTTACTATTTTATAAATATCTTTAATATATTAGATATTTAGTTTTCCTTCTATAGTTTCTAGACCGCTTTTAAGGTTTCTAAAGATAATACTTATTAGGTTATTAGTTTAGACTTAATACTAGCCTAGTACTTCTAGGTTCTATTCTCTTATTATATAAGAAGTCTAAAAGTCTAATTTATTTCTCTCGAGATCTATCTATTAGTTACTATATATAAAACATCTAATAAATATCTATATTTCGTCTAGATAAGGTTTATCGTTCTAGTTATACTCTTTATCGAATAAGTCTAAAGAAGACTCTACTATTTTAACTTCTTATTATAGTAGTAATATATATTTAGACTTAGACTAACTATTATAGTATTACTTAAGAATTAGATTATCCTTAGTTTCTACTTATATTCTATATCTATAAGCTTCTAGCTCTTTATTAAATAGTCTAATTTTCTTAAGTAATACTAATTTCTTTCTAATAGTAGTATTAACTTAATATTTTTCGAAAGAATTAGTCTTCTTATAACATTTACTTACTCTATAGCCGAGTAGGCTATATAAAAAGTAGAGGTTCTACTTATACTATTAGTTTCGTTCTTAGAAAAGTTTCTTTCGTTTTAGAAAGTTCTTCTATTAGCGGCTCTTCTTATAGTTAAAAAGTTATCGCTTAGTAGTATTAATTTCTATAGATTTACCTCTATCTTATCTATTACTATAGTTTCCTTAATATCTATAGTTACTCTTTTTCTCTAGGTTATATTTATAGTTTTAGTTATCGATTTTAATAGCTTTATTAGTAAGCTTACTTAAGATATTAGAGAAGTTGTCTCTAGCTAATTCGCCTTTTATATTATTCTTAAGTTCTCGATAGAACTATTCTTATAGAGCTTATCGTTCTATTCTATATAAGCTAAGTATTACTAAAACTATAAAGTATACTAAGCTACTAACCTCTTCTAGATTAAGGTATATAAGGCTTAAACTATCTTCTTCTTTATATCTATATTCTTAAAAGCTTAGTTTATCTCTTCTTTAAACTCTTTAAGGTTTCTAAATAAGTCTTATATATAGTTAGATATTACTATAGAGACTTTACTATCTATTATCTTATTTATCTAAAAATTCTCTAGATAAGGTTCTATCTAGTTATAGGCCGCTCCTTCTAGATAAGTTATAATCTAAATAACTTAGTCTATCTTAGAAGGAAACTAGCTAGTATAGAAGGCTAAGTATATAGATACCTTAATAAGAAACTTTATAAGTTTCTCTAGTAATCTATTAAAGGTTTTAGATAGAGAAATCTTAACTTTCTCTCGAAGTAGTAGAGTAGAAGTAGATATAGACATAACTATAGCCGCTAGTATAGCTACTAGTAAAGTATATAAGGATAATAAAGTAGTTAATATCGTTTTAATTTAAACTTCTAAGCTTAGATACTTAAAGTATAACGATTCTTAAACTAACTAGCTAACTAAGTCTCGTCGAGTTAGATAACTTATAAAGAGGTTTAGATTAAGTTAGATTTACTTAGAGGTAAACTTATTACTTAACTATAAAGCTATTAAGATAGTAATAATAATGTAATATTAAGTTAAGTATAAAGCTTCTATCTAATAGTAGACGTACTAGTCTTATATAGAACCTTCGTTCTTATAGAGCGTCTACTAATAATAGTCGCTCTATTATATAATTTATATATCTATAGAAATCTCTAGATTACTTAGCTAGTCTAAGTATCTCTATTTACTATAAGATTACTCTAATAGTACTTAATCTATTAGAACACTGTCTAGTCTTTACTTATTATCTAACTAAATATATAATTCGTAATATATAGAAAGTCTACTAGCGCCTCTACGTCTAGATAGCTCTCTATATACTAATTATAAATTTCTAGAATCGACTCGGCTCTCTATACTCGAAGGAGAAGTATTACTTAGATTACTTATTATTATAAGATTCGCTATATCGTTAATAGTTAGATATTTAGTTATTTATATATTATAATAGTTCTAACTACTACTCTACTAAGATAAGACTCTAGAAGGAACTTAGCTAATTAGAGGTGTCTTACTTTAGTAATCTATTAATTAATCTCTTACTTTAGTATATAGCCTAGCTATCTTATATATTTAAGAGCCTCTAGCTTCTAGACTTCTATCTCTTCTTCTCTTTTCTTCTTAGCTTAGAATTCTTATATTTAATAGTTTCTACGATTCTATAACCTATACTATAGGTCTTATATATATGTCGTTACATTTATAAAAATTAGATAGTATAGCCTCTAATTCACTCTAGAATTTACTAACTAATTACTAGATAAAAAGTCTAAAATACTAAAAATACTATATATTTACCTCTATTAGATATCTAGTAGTAATCTATAGATTCTAGAATTAAATTATCTATTAGATTAGATAATAGTAGATAATTTAAATCTATAGCCGATTTCTCTTATATTAAGCTATAAAGCGATTAGAGACTTAATTATACTATAGTTAGTAGAGAAGAAGATATTAAAGTATTTATTTAAGTATAAAGCTTATTCTCTAAGAAGAGTAAGTAGAAGTTCTTAAGTACTCGAGCGTCTAAACCTCTAGTTAGTATAATAAGTATAAACTATATATATATATAACTTTTAAGAAAACGTAATATCTTATCTAAGTACGCCTCTAACTAAAGCATCTACTTAAAATAGCTTTAATTTCTATACTTTAACTACTTTAATAATAGATAGAGTAGATAGCTTATACTATATTAGTTAGATAGTAGTAGCTATTAAAAGAGGAGAATTTACTTATTATTCTAATACTACTAAGAAATATAGATATATACGTTCTACTATCTTATAGTATATATAGAGTTTAACTAAGATATATTAGAAAGCCTTCGCTTTTTACATCTAGATATTAACTATATAATAAGAGAAGGTTCTAATTTAGTAGATAAATAAGCTTATAGAGTATAGTATATCTTCTATATTATTAATTATCTAAAACCTTATAGAGAAGATATATAGAAGAGAGGTAGAAAAGAACTAGATAGAGTATTTTATTTAGAGGTATAAGGACTAGTTATATAGTACTTATCTTAAGAATATTAAGAAATTAAGAGTTATAGCTAAGTATACCTCTATATTTACTCTCTTCTTTACCTTAGTATTTACTCTCTTTTAACTACTTATTACTATTTTTCTTATTAAAGCTAATATTTCTTATAATATATAGTTAGCCTCTATTATTAAAAGATTTAATATTATAGCTAATAACCTCTATAACTTTAACGAAAAGAGCTTTCTTACTAGTTTTAGTTAGTCTATAAAGTATATAATAAGCCTTAGAGTATATAAATCAAGTCGCGTTACTAAAAATAAGTAGAATAGATCTCGAGAATTCGTCTTACATCTTATATATATCTTAGCTATTAAATAAGTAATTCTACTACTTCTTATATATAAAGAGAGTTCTAGAGACCTCTAGGATTTCTAGCTCGAGAATATTATAGAGTATTCTAGAGTATATTTTAGCTTGTTAGAAAATAGCTAGAGTAGTAACTAATTTAGTCTAAAGTAGCTAGAAAAAGTCTTTAAACTATATACTCGATCTAAGTTACTAAGAGTATATTATCTTCTTCTTATAGATAGCTACTTCTTATATATAAATATAAAGTTTATTAACTTTACTAACCGCTATTATACTATTATTATAATTCTACTATCTTATATAATATATTAGTTATAGCCTCTTAATATTAGACTATTTAGTCTACTCTCTACCTTTTACTTAAACGAACTTAATAAGTTAATATTAATTTCTTAAGAACTAGTCTTAATATTAAAGCGGTTTTTCTATATAAAGTTTAAGTTAGTATAGTATTAGACGTTTATAGAGTATAATATATAATTTATATTCTCTAAGCCTAGAATCTAGCCTATTATAGACTAGAAAATAATTAATTAAGTTATTAAGTCTCTCTCGCTCTCTTATATATCTACTTAAGAACTAAAAATACCTTTTATCTCTAAAGTAATATAACAAGCCTATCTAGACTTTAAGAAATCGCTCTTAAGACTTAAGGTAAATAAGGTCTTCTCTTCTATTCTTACTCTTTTAAGTTAAGTTAGTATTCTTATATATAAAAATAAAGGACTAAAGATAGCTATTATACTTGAGAATTAGAAACAGAAGAAAGAAAAGAGGCTAAATCTTTATAGAGAAGTAAGTAAGAGAGTAGAAGTTTATTCTCTAGAAGAGTTATAAAGGCTAGAGAGGTTTAGTAAGAGAAAGAAGAGAGTTTAAGATAAGAAGAAGTAAAGAAGGAAAGAAGAGTTAAGAGAAAGGCTAGAGCACTTCTTAAAGAATAAAAGACTAAGGAATTAGCTAATAAGAGAGCTAAAAAGTAGCTCTAAAGAGAGCTAGCTACTATAACTTCTAATACTCTAAAGTAAAAGAAGTCTATATATATTATATCTAAAAATACTACTTTAAGGATGCCTTCACTTAAGAAAGAGTCTTAAAATGCTACTAAGGAGCTAGAAAAGCTTAGTAGAATTATAGTTCTTAAGGTTATATTCTAGCCTTAAGGAGTACCTCTAGTTATATAGTAAACTAGGTCTAGATAGTAGATTAAGGTATCTCTTTATACTCGAATATAAATTCTTATACTTAATATATAAATAATAACCCTTTATTAATATTTCTACTAAATTATAGTTATAAAGATAAATTACTTTTTAATAGAGTTAGTAGAATAGTAAGTGTTAGAGCTTATAGTAAGTACTTTGAATTAAACTATAGAGACTGTCTATATATAAGAAGAATCGATTGTTCTTTCTAATATCGAGTCCTTACTAGCTTATATACCTAGTCTATACATTCTAGAGAGTTCTACTAAGAGTACTCTCGAAGGTTCTATCGCGTCTATACGTTGACAAGCGAGGTCACGTGAATGCGTCGCTAGACTACTCTAAGACTAACTCTACGAGTATAACTCTTAATAGTAAGAGAGCGTGCTTTAGTTAGAGGCGTACTTAGATAAGAGAAATCGGTTATATCTATAGATAATCTATTAGATAACTATCTATCGAGAGTACTACTCTAGTTCAGTTAACTTATAACTTCCTAGTTAGCGTTTACTAAGAGTTATATAGCTGTTTATTCTATTAGAAAGCGTAGATTTAGATACTTTATATATCTTAGTAGTAGCGCGACTACTAAGTTTTTTTTATCGTTCGAATAGCTTCGATAGCTAAGATGATTTATACTTCTTAGAATTAGGTTTCTATAGCTAATTATTAAGAAATTATATATTAAGGTTAGAAGGTAGTAGAGTAAGAAAAAGTGTCTAGGGTTCTAGAGTGTTCGAGGTTCTAGTATACTACGTTATATATAAATGTTATAATATATAGCCCGGCTTATAATACTTAAAGTAGACTATCACGTGACTATAATATATAATATTCTATAGAAGCTTCGGAGTTATCGGAGTTAACGGAGTTGAAAACAAACTTATAATAAATTATAACTTTTAATATAAAACAGTTACATATATATAGAGAAGTATATATAGTCTAGCTTACTAGGCTTATATAGATTATCGTCTAACTACGCGTCTCTAGCGTATATATCACGTCTATATAACGTGTTGTAAAAAGTGTCTTGTTTTAGTTCTTTATTTAACTAAATAAAGACCTTTACATTTGTCTAAATAAATAGCTCTATGTAGTAACCTGGAAATAGACAACAGGATGCGGACACAGGAATGTAGATAGGAATGTAGACGGATTCGGATATCTTTGTCTATATGGTCTATATAATAAGGTCCTAGGAACTACTAATACACACATATATAATATATATATTCCAACCTTCATCTTCACCCCCTTAATCACGTGATCATCTTACAATTCTGCTGCCTGTTTCCCGCTGCTTAATCTTATTTTCGCGTTCAAGTTTTGAATGTCAACAGAAAATTTCGTTGTTAACCAAAACCTCCCCTCATCACCCCCAAAACCCCAAGGACGATGAACACCTTCATCCACGAAAACCGCGACTACCTCCGCAACCGCATCCATCAACTTAACACCAAACAAACCTCAGGTCAAAATATAGGTAGTGACAATCTCTCTGCAGAAGTGCCCGATACCTCCGTCTGTGTTCGCATCCGACCACTCTCCTCACAAGAAGGCCAGGATGAACATTTTGAAGGCGTCTTCGCGCAAAATGAACATGGTGTAGCCAAGATTTATGAACCCAGGCATAAAGTTAGGGGCCCGCCGGATTTGAATGTAAGACGACCTTGTATTTTGATGATCCAGCATGCTGACAAGATTTTAGTACACCTCGTTTACCGTTGATGAGATTTATGGTCCTGAGAAGACTACCCAAGACATCTATGATGCTCGGGTGAACGAGTTGGTCGAATGGAGTTTAAAAGGCCATACAAGTATGCTTCTTGCTTATGGCCAGACGGGATCTGGGAAGACTTTTACTGTCACTGGACTTGAGAAATTGCTTGTGGGAAAGTTGATGGATCGTGAGCTTTCTGGCGGCAAAGAGATGCATGTTTGCATTTTTGAAGTCTCGGGAGGTAAATTGTATGGTAAGTTCCGCATCTAGCCAACCGCGTTAATCAAAGATCAATACTGATATTGTTGAGACAGATCTTCTTAACGAAAGAAATTCGGTCAGTGCCATGGAAGATTCCTTCGGCACAATGCAACTCCCTGGTATCCACGAAAAGAATCCTCAAAATGCGGAGGAATTCCAGGACATAATCAACATCGCCAAAGAACTTCGATCGACAGAATCTACGACCAAGAACGACCAGTCCTCTCGATCACATTCAATCTGTCGCATCCGCATTGTGGATAAGGATTCAAAGTCCCCCGATGAAGGAACCCTCCTACTCGTTGATCTCGCCGGCAGCGAAGCAAGTTCCGACACAGCCCAACATTCAAAAGAACGAATGTTGGAAACTCGAGAAATCAACAAATCGCTCAGTGCGCTCAAGGATTGCATCACCAAACGTGCATTATGGACCCTCGCAAGAGGAAACGCGAACCAGAAACATGTTCATATCCCTTTTCGAAGCAGCAAACTCACTCAGATTTTGAAGACTGCTTTTGATGTCAACAATCCCCAGACGTGCAAGACGATCGTTATTGCATGCATTTCTCCAAGTATTATGGATGTGGCACACAGCAAGAACACACTTCGTTACGCAGAGGTGTTGAAAGTTCCAATTGCCAAGGCGAAACCAATGGCATTTGATGAACGTATTCCAATGACTTGGACAAACCAGGATGTGCATGACTGGATAAAGAATAATGTAAGTTGCGAATCCATCGTCCCACCATCTATTGGGTTACATTGACACCGCTAAAGTCAGAAATCAACCCCAAATTGCTCGCCCCTCGTGAGAACGGAGCTCAGATATGTCGTTTGGACGAAGACGAGTTCACCCGTCGCGCCCTTCTCTGGCCTCGTATTACCACGGAACAGGCGAAGCTTCTCTATTTCAAACTTTGGACTTTGCATATCGACTCGCGGGCATTGATTCAACGCCTCGAGACGACGGGTGACACAGCCCCGGTAAACTCTACGCAAAGCGCAAAACCAAAACCAAAACCCATCAAACCTGGCATGTTTTTCAACTTGAAAGGAGAGCAAAATGACGGTGTTGAAATGGTGATGGTGATGGGGTTGGACGAAGAGAAGCAACTACGGGAGGAAACGAGATATGTGTGTGCAATTGTTCGCCCAGCGAATCAAGATGCGGCTTTTGAACTTTTAGTTGCTAATCGACGATCTATTCTGCGCACACAGTTGGTGGATGAGGTGGTGGTCGAATATGATAGAAAGACTCTGTATTATTACATCAAAGAGAAGCTCGTGTCAAATGTAGAGGAATAGAATGGTTAGACAGATGAAAAAGAAAGTCAAGAATGCCACCAGAATGTTCCCCCATTAAACTTCCAGAACGAGACGAACCATTTCATCCCCAACTCGCTTCGTGCCTATCCAAAACCAAACTTTGATAGCAATGGTAAAACTCCGGAACAAGCACAAAAACTCGCACTATTTAGAAATAGCCTTTTCTTGTCTGGACTCCCACCTCGGTTGGAAGTCGTCTCCACTCGGAGTTTTATGTGAATTTCTCCGCAATTTGTATGGAGAAGGCTCCACAAAGAGACATGGCATCTCTCCTTGAAATAGGTCTTCTTGTGCTCCCCCACCGAAGAAACCCCGTGGGAGCAGTTCAACGTCATCTCATACTTTTTTAGGACGAGACGGCCAAATGAACCTTCGGCGAGATGGAAAACTTGTGAAACTCACCGCTTCAGTATTGCAACATCTACTGGTAGTTGAGCTTCATTCTTCATGGAGGTGTGTGTTGAATGAGTTGTTTATAAAGAAACGGCTCTCAGCGGGTATCGCTTCCGGGTATCGCTTACGGGATATTCTCGGAACCGATTTTCCGAGATCGTCTCTTGATTGGCTCTTCCTGAACAAACTGTTGACATATGAAGGTTGCAAATCCTCTCCCAAAATCATTTCCCCCATTACTTACTGTACAACCCACGCAATTTATTCCACCAAATGTGCCCCTCTCCTACTTCCAAACCAAGGGAAACCATCCCGACAGGCCGCCACTGGATGCACCTTCCAGGTTACTGCAAATCACAGTACTTCCACCAGTAGATTCCCCGAGAATTACACGACCGACCAATAACTGTTCGTCTCTTAAATCGCCTCCCTTTTATCCACAACCCACACCGTACCGCAGTCCCGCGCCCGTCTCACAATGCAACAATTAGCCAGCTGATATTTCCAAATTCAGGTACAACGGCAGGACGAACATGCATTTGTACGTATCAGAGGCACCAGAAGCTATCGTGAGAACCCTGAAAGTGGGGTTGGAGGGTAGCTTGAGCTTGAGGTTCTGCGTGATTCGGAGCCGAGCATCGTCTCGTGGGGAAGTTTACTATCTTTCCTTCCTCCTACATAGCAGTCATCTCTCCCCTTCTCTCCTTCATTTGTTCTTCCCTTTCTCTCTTCGTTTTTCTCCCCGCCTTCTTTCTGGTAATTTCATCTGGCCTTGTATACCCCATATGGTTCGCTGGGCGTTTTTAAGCAACACTTCCTTTGTTCCAATTTGCACTTTATAAATTTCAGCGAAGATGACTACCACCTTGGATGTGGAAGATGTTCTGTCTAAACTTAACAACGTTGAGAAATGTGCCCTTCTAGCAGGTACAATCTCCGCTGCATCTTATTTTACTTGTTACACTGATTGATACAACACAGGTGCCGATTGGTGGCACACAGTCCCAGTTAAACGCCTCGGGATTCCAGTCATTAGAATGTCTGATGGACCAAACGGCGTTCGCGGCACAAAATTCTTCAACGGCGTCAAGGCAGCATGTTTCCCATGCGGAACCGGTCTCGGTGCAACCTGGGACGTCGATCTCCTTCGAGAAGCTGGTCGAATAATGGGAGATGAAAGCAAGTCTAAAGGCTCGCATATCATTCTTGGACCTACCATCAATATGCAGCGTTCTCCTCTCGGAGGAAGAGGATTCGAAAGTTTGAGCGAAGATCCTGTTTTGGCGGGTCTTGGAGCTGCTGCTCTGGTCAACGGTATCCAAGATAAGGATATTGCTGCGACGATCAAACATTTTGTTTGTAATGATCAGGAGCATGAGAGAAATGGCACGAATTCTATTCTTACTGATAGAGCGTTGAGAGAAATATACTGTTTACCTTTTCAATTGGTGGTCAGAGATTCGCAGCCAGCATGCTTCATGGTAAGCCGACTTCATAAACGTAAGCTTCTGCGAGACGAAATATTGACATTTGAACAGACAGCTTATAACAAGATAAACGGTATCCACGTTTCGGAAAGTCAGAAAATCCTCAAGGATATCCTTCGTGGCGAGTGGGGTTGGGAAGGTTTGGTCATGAGTGATTGGTATGTTGAACTGGAGAATTTACCATCATATACTTTGCTAACTATTACAGGTGGGGAACATATTCGACATCCGAAGCCATCAATGCTGGTCTTGACCTCGAAATGGCCGGACCCACAAGATGGAGAGGGATGGCCTTACAACAAGCCGTCTCGGTAGGAAAGGTCCATCAACACGTTCTAGATGAACGAGTAAGAAACGTTCTCAACCTCATCAATCGTGTCGCAGCAGCCAAGGTCGCCGAAAATGCCCCAGAGCTGGCTGAAAACACACCCGAGACAGCAGCTTTCTTGAGAAAGATTGGTGGTGAAAGTATTGTATTGATGAAGAATGAAGACAAGGTTTTGCCACTATCAAAAGACAAAAAGGTAAGGATTCAATCTCAGAGCCATCATGAAAAGACTAACCCCTTATGAAGACCCTTATTCTTGGTCCCAATTCAAAGTATGCAGCTTATCACGGAGGTGGATCAGCAGCACTCGCCGCTTTTTACGCCGTCACTCCTTATGACGGTATCAAAGCACAACTCACAAACGATCCATCTTACACTGTAGGCTGCTACGCACACAAAGAATTACCTCTCCTCGGAGAGGTCCTCAAGACTGCGAAAGGCGAAACTGGTATTTCATTCCGAGCATATAACGACCCACCATCAGTCAAGGACCGAGAAATTGCCGATGAACTTCTTCTTACCAAGACTGAACTCCTGATGATGGACTACAATTGCGAGAGGATCAAAGAGCCGCTGTTCTGGGCTGATATCGAAGGTTTCTTCACCGCAGAGGAAGACTGTGATTTCGAGTTCGGCCTTGGTGTTTATGGATTAGCCAAGTTGTATGTTGACGATAAGTTGTTGGTTGACAATGAGACTACACAAACCAAGGGTACCATGTTCTTCAATTGTGGAACGGTCGAGGAGAAGGGAGTTCTTCCTGTTAAGAGAGGACAAACTTACCACATCAAGGTCGAATTCAGCAGTGCTCCATCTTGCAAACTCGATCCAGGAAACAATACTCTCTTTGGAAGTGGTGCTGTTCGAATTGGAGGTGCCAAAGTCATTGATCCCGAAGAAGAGATCAAACATGCCGTGGAATTAGCAAAGGAAGCCGATCAGGTTATCATCTGTACTGGCCTCAACGTAAGTCACCTTTCATGATTAAGTGATGCTCAAAACTGACATTTCAACAGGCCGACTGGGAAAGCGAAGGAACCGATCGCGAAAATATGGACCTCCCAGGATCAACAAACGCCCTTATCTCCGCGGTGGCCGCCGCAAATCCCTCCACAGTCGTCGTAATGCAATCCGGAACCCCCGTCGAAATGCCATGGGCCTCATCCGTAAAAGGAATGATCCACGCCTGGTACGGGGGAAACGAAACCGGAAACGCCATCGCAGACATCCTCTTCGGAAAGGTCAACCCAAGTGCTAAACTCCCACTCACATTCCCCAAGAGACTGCAAGATAACCCGGCATTCTTGAATTACCGCACTGAAAGGGGGAGAACGCTTTATGGTGAGGATATCTATGTTGGGTATCGATACTATGAGATGCTTGACCTGAAGGCCCTTTTCCCATTCGGTCATGGACTTTCGTATACCAGCTTCAGCATTTCTGACCTTTCTGTTGCTAAAGATGAGAAGAATGTCAAGGTTAGGGTTAAAGTTACTAATATTGGCGAGGTTGCTGGTGCGGAAGTTGTGCAAGTCTACGTCTCGCAGAAGAATCCAAGTATCAAGCGGCCCGTAAAGGAACTCAAGGGGTTCAGCAAGGTCTTCCTCGAAAAGGGAGAGAGCAAGACTGTGGAAGTCAGCATTGAAACGAAATATGCGACCAGTTTCTGGGACGAAGTTAGAGATTCGTGGATTATGGAGAAGGATACTTATGAGGTTCTCGTTGGGTCGACTAGTGTTGAGATTGTGCAGAAGGGAACGTTTGAGGTTGGGCAAACGAGTTG
Organism: Hymenoscyphus scutula; assembly: GCA_001399465.1. Classification (NCBI taxonomy): domain Eukaryota; kingdom Fungi; phylum Ascomycota; class Leotiomycetes; order Helotiales; family Helotiaceae; genus Hymenoscyphus; species Hymenoscyphus scutula. The sequence goes on from LKTO01000754.1 coordinate 15,372, forward strand.
GTGGAAGGGTCTTTAGGGGTTTTAGAACTTGGGGGTTTATGACTTAATGATTTCTTCTTCTTAGGCACGTATACAGATAGATAGTTGTTTGCTTTTTTTTCTTCATGTACAATTGTAAGGCGTTGAGAGAATGAAATTTACTCTTGTCACGTTTTCTTGAAAGTCACGTGTATATGTAGTTTGCGCTCGTTGTACTAACCAGGGGTTCAGGCGCTCGAGTACTTAAGGACTCCTGCTTACTCTTCTTAGAAAGCAAGCTTTACACTTAAATAAATACTTCAATACCTTCTTCTCTACCTACTACGGCGTGACTATATCCCTGATCGCTTTATAGCTTAATAGTTATAAGCTTAGTCTAGTACTATAACTATAATTATACTTCTCTACGCAAATTAATATATAACAAGTATATTACGATTATAACTATTACGCTGTTATAGTGTAATCTATACCTTCTTTACTATCTACTAGGATAGCGAGCTCTAGCTTTAATAATAATATATACGAAATCTCTCTTAGAGCTTAAAAGGACTAGCTAGACTGGTTCTTAATACTATAGATTAACGCTGTTTAGAAGAGAGTATAGGAATACTTTAACCTGTTAGCTCTAAATGTACCTGATATATTAACTAAGCTTAAGCTAGTCTTAGTTAATACTCTTATTTAAGAGTATACTTAAAGGAGATTTAAGGCTAAGGTTACTATAGTATTATATACTCTAGAAGTATATAATACTCTCCTAGAAAGTAAGTAGAAAGAACTATAAATTCTAACTCTACCTACTCTCTAAGAGTTCCTAGAGTCTACTTTCGAGGATATAAGAAAAGAGTATACTACTTAGAGTAGAGACTTTATAAACAACTCTACTAAAAGAACCTAACTCTAGAGAGGCTACTAAGTAGTAGTTATATAGATCTAATAAACTATTAAGGAAAGACACTTATTTACTATTCGCTAGAAGCTCGAAAACCTTAGTATTAATAGAACCTATATCTAGTAGAATATAATTTAAGAATTCTAGAACTAAATAGAGCTTAACCTAGCTACTACTTAAGTACTTACTAAGAAAACATACTATATAGTACTTAATAGCGCCTTAATAAAGTTAGTAGACCTAGTTAAATAGATATAGAAATAGGAATTCGTATACTAAGGATACTTATTCTATAATATTCTAGACGTTAATAAACTAGAATATAGCGAAGACTTTCTACGCGCGTACCTTTATATAAGATTAATATAGGCCTAAAATAAGCTTAATAAAAGAAAGAAAGATATAGTTACTAGAATAATATATATATTAACCGAGATACTCTTTAATACATTTCAAGCTCTTCTCTAGAACGCCTACTAATCTTAAAAGTATCTAAAAGAAGAAATCTATATAATAACTAAGTACTTAGATAATTTAACTTAAGCTTATCTTAGAACTAGAATAAGTATCTCTTACCTCTACGAAATCAAGTTCTATATCTAGGAACTAATAAAATGTTATTACCTCTAGTTTACTCTTACTAGCTCCTCTAGTAAACTATTAAAAAGAGACCTTATAGAGGACTATATTAAGTAGATGAAAGCTAATCTCTAAGGAACCTAGTAGATAAAGCTCTATATAGTACTTACTAAACAGGGATAGTACTAAGTACTAGAGGCTCTAAGCTTAAGCTTAACTAATAAATAACTCTTATATTCTAAAACAGAGTATATTAGAGTAATCCTTAATCTATCTCTTATAGAAAACGAATTTATAGTAAGTATAGGTATTTACTTAACTATACTTAATTATAGACGCTATCTACTTAGTAACTTAATACTTCTAAACAACTATAGAGTAATAAACTTAGTTAACTATAGAGAACTACTTAATAAAGGAACCTTTATAAAAGTAATAAACTAAGAGAGCGTTAAGGCAGGTACGTCTAGGCTTACTATCTCTAGATTTAGAAAGTAAACGATTTAGAATATAATAAATAGTATACTTAGCTCTAATACTATAAATCTTTAGCTTACTAAGGTCGCTGTTATAGAGGGTTTCTATATAAATATTATAGCTAAAAAATAGTTATTTAATTTAGGTATTTAGTATATAGAGTTAGACTATATATTAAGGATAGAGATAGCTAAATCGAGTATTATTATTAAAACCTTAGAGCGTAGGTAGAACCTAGTCTTTCTATAATATAAGCCTATTTAGTACTATTCTAGTACGATTTAAGCTAGTATAATTCTATATCTAAGTATTATAGTATTCCTAACACTTAAAGCTTAATGTTACTTTAGACCTTTAAGGGACAAAGTATAACTAAGAGAGGACTCACTAGAAATATAGTATCTAAGGTTAGAATATACTAGCCTAAAGGCACTAGAAGTACTTATAAAACATACTCGAAATATAATTATTAAGAGTATTCTAAGGAAAAACTATACTTACTATATAGTAACTTATACTAAATAAGTTATTTCTAGAAGGCTATTAGAGAACTAGTTATAAAGACTATTCTAGAGGATCTACTAGGACCTGTTCGCGTTTAAAAAGAGCTATAATAGGTATATAATCCTACTCCTACTAAAATATAAGTATAGTAGAAAGATATTCAGGTTCTAGCTTATAGGAAAGAATAGATATAAGTTAACGAGATATCTTTAAGAGTTTAAGAGCTAGACAAAGAGGTAATATAGACTTACTATCTATAAATTTAAGTTAGATAATAAAATAGAACTAATTAGAATTAAGAGTATAACAGAGTATAAAAGTTAGATAGAAATAGAAGGAATTAAGCTTAAACTAGAACTAACTTATATATATAAGCTAAACAGTAGAATTAAATAAGTAGAACAAGAAATCACTACCTACTTAATTAAGATACTATCTAGAGTAAACCTACCTAGAAAATTATAGTCTAAATCACTCTAAGTAGCTATATTCCTTTATAACTAGACTCTATCTAAAGTATATTAAATATATACTCTAAACTAGATACTTAATAAATAGTTCTATAGGTATTTTTAATAGTATAATACTATAATTATTACTATAGTTACTTAGAATTTATAACTAAACTAGAATAGAATATTTATATATAGAGCTTAAGTATATCTACTAAAGAAGGATAGAGAATAAGAAAGCTATATAAAGGTATTTAAAATAATACTCTATAGATATATTAGATATCTAGTAGAATATATTAGCTATAACATCTATAGAATCTAGGTACTATAACTTAAGAGAGTAATTATTACTAGAAATATAACATTTAATAAAACTACCTTCTATAATAAACTAGAAGAAGGATTAGTTAGCTAACTAATTCTAATTCTAAGAGATATTATAGAGTTAATTATTAAGGAGGAAAATTAGGACGCTAAAGCTATCCTTAAGTAGATAAGACAAGGTAATAATACTCTTAATAAAGTACTTAATAAAGCTTTAAAAGATAGAGATCTAGAGCTTAATACTTAATTCTAAAACCTAGACAAGGTCTTTAAGCCTTAAATAGACGTTATTAAAGCTCTAGAGTAAAACTTAGAGGTAGATAGAATATAGTAAACGCTAATAGAACTTTTAACTCTAGACCTAACGCCTAAGCCTAAGAAGGTCTATATTTAAGCTTAGAATACTAATCTAAAAGAAAGTAAGTATAGAATACGTTAATATAATAATTAGAATATTATTAGTATAGCTAGCGACATACTAGATATAACGAAAAGTACTAAAACACTAAAATTAGTAAGTATTAAGCGTATATAAGATATAAATTCTCTAAACTCTAGATAATATATACGCTCTATTAATAACTACTAGAATAGTATATCCTTAAACCTACTTCTATTACTTCTATTAGAAGAAGATATAGACCTTAGTAAAGTAATATAAACTAAAGCTCTAATTAAACAAGATATAAGTCTAATTAAGCTCTAGAGAGGCGAAGAATAGCTAAAGGTAGCTTATATAAGTAATAATAAGAGAAAGAACAGGAATAGAAGAATTAAAAGAGCTACTTCTATAAGGATAAGCTCTAGAAAGTCTAAGTTCCTCTCTAATAATAAGGACAGTAGTAGAAATTAATTAATTAACGTCTTACTATTAGAAATAATCGGTCTACATCTATAATAGGCTATACTAGAATATATAGAGTTATTCCTAGCTTCCTAGCCTATTATTAAGCTAGAAACAAGAGATAGAGATACTCTATAGACTATATATACTACTATAGTAGTAGTAGCTAAAAAGGAAGATTTAATAATACTAGATAATACTCTACTAAGAGTATACGAAAGTAAACTTCTACTAAGACTAAGAAGCTATAGAGAGCTCTAAACACACCTATTTAGAAGATAGTTTAAGAGAGATTACGAAATTAAGATTAAAAACCTAATAAGTTAAGCTTATTAGATAGAACTCTTTTAAAAAGAAATCGTAGAAACATTCTCTATACTACTTTAGTAGATGTTTACCTTTAAACTAGATTTAATAGAATACCTTATAAGATGCTATTTAAGAATAGTTATATAAGAAGACCTATAAGCTAAAGACTCGATCCTCTCTACCTATATAGCCACGCTCGCTACTTGATCCTTTAGACTCGCTATAGCTATAACAGCTTACTTTAACCTTAAACTTAAATAATATAATGTTATTAACGCCTTTATTAATACTAAAAGGAGCTCTAGCGCTATACTAGTCGTATACTATATACTAGACAGATTTAAAAAGGACAGAAAGGTTATACTTATTGATCAAGCGCTATATAGACTATAAGACTCTCTAGTACTCTAGTTTAACGAATTTATAAGTATATTAAAGAAGAAACTTAAACTTATTCCTTGCCTAGAAGAACTATATATCTATATAGTAGAAAATCGAAAGGTCTTTATAATATTCTATATTAATAATATATAATTTATATACTATAAGGATAATAAGGTTTAAGCTTACTTACTAATTAATAAGTTAA
>LKTO01000755.1:0-20168 GCA_001399465.1 Hymenoscyphus scutula
GGGGGTAATGTGACGGATCTGCCAGCTGTGTCACATGTCAGCTACGTCCCGTGTTATCACGTGGTGGCGCAGGTGTTTCAGGTTCTGTATAAATGTAGCATCACCTCCTGTACCTAACTTTCTTCCTGATCTATTGTCCTAAGAATAGAGTGTTGTTTGTTCCCGACTGTCCAGAAGCACGTCTGTCACAATATATTCTAGATTACATCTAGCTATAGATCTACTATCTATATAGCTGTAATTTAATAAATTATTAGAGCTAAGTCTCTATTAGATAGTTCTTTTAATATTACTAGCCTTATATATTCTCTAGCTTCTTTATAGCCTAGTTTACAACTAAGAGCGTCTACTCTTAGGTTTATTATTTCTACAACGTGTTAGATAACTATATTATAGTACGATAGAGTTTCTAACTATCTAGTAAGGTGCTCGCTTATAAGTTCCTTAGTAGTAGTAAAGGTTTAAAGATTAGCGTGATTAGTAAGAACTGTCATCTAATACTTTGTTCCTTAGAGATAGATTTTCTAATACTCTAAAGTAAAGACTATAGTAAGTAGTTTCTTCTTAAATATAGTATAGTTCTACTATACTAGGTCTAGCGTTCTAGAGTAGTAGGCTACAGGTATTAATTTTCTATTTTCGTCTAGTTATAAGTATATAGCACCTATTACTATACTTGATAAATCTATTTCTATAGTACTTAGTTTCTCTAGATCGTAGCTATATAGAATAGGTTCCTTAGTAAAGCGTTTCTTTATTATCTAAAAGGCTATCTCTATAATCTTATTCTATATAAAAGGTACTCTCTTATATATAAGGTTTATTATTAGTTTTAATATTCTAGTATAGTCTACTATAAACTAATAGTAGAAGTTAGTAAATCTCTAGAAACGTTAAATATCTTTAACGTTTTTTAGTAATTCCTAGTTAATAACGTCTCTTATCTTATCTAGGTTAATTTCTATTTGTTCTAGAGATATTATCTAGTCTAGAAACTTAGTATAAGTTACTCTAAACTTGTATTTTAATAACTTGAGACAAGAGTTTACTATAGTAAGTCTTTTTATAACCTTATATATATAACCCTCGTGTTTCTCTACTTTATCTAAGTAGATTAGAATATTATCTAGGTAATAAATAACCGTTACCTCTAGAAGGCCTTCTAGAATGTTATTGTTCTGCCTCTAGTAGGTTACTAGCGTAGTAGCTAATCTGAATAGTATTACTATATACTTGTAGAGTTCTAATAGTAATCTAAAAGCAGTTTTCCACTTATCGCCTGCCTTAATCCTAATTAAGACATAAGCGTTCTATTAGTCGAGTTTTATAAATATCTTAGTAGAGCTAATTCTATCTAGTAGATATTATTCTTCTAGTAGTAGATAAGCGTTCTTAATCGTTATATTATTTACATCTTAGTAGTTAATATAAACTTAATCTGTTAGGTTATCCTTCTTACTAACGACTAATATATTTTATAGAACAGGTGATTTAGATCTCTAAATATAACCTTTCTTTAAACCTTCGATAATATAGCTTTTAAAGCGTTATAGCTTAATCTAACTATACAACTATATTTTCTATTTCTTAAGGTTATAACTCTCTTTTAATTTAATCTTATAATCCTATAGACGATGTTCTAGTAGAGCTTATAAGTTCTCTAGGTTCTTAAACAATTCTGCGAATTCTCTATACTATATAGATATTACGTTATTAGCTTTCTTACTAACCTATAGAGAACTCTTAGTAAGGTGTCCTAGCGCCTTAGAAGAGGTAGCGCTAACCTCGTTCTAGCTATATAGTTAAGGCTACGATCCTTTATAGTTATATTAGCTAAAAGTTATTATTTAAGCTTTCTAGTTAATATCTAGATTATATTTACTAATCTATAGTATACTAAGTATTATATCTTAGCTACTAATTACTATAATATTAAATTATATATCTAAGTAGTATTCTTCGATAGTAATTTATATTAGAATAGTTTACTAATTAATAACTCTGTTTTAATATACTACGTCTGTTCTATTAACTATGTCTAGTTAGTATAGTCCTGTCTTCTTAATAGAGATGTTTAGCCTCTTAAGTACTAAGAGGGAAAGGAAGTTGCCTGTCGCTTCTAAGTTAATTATAACTCTAAGTTCCTATCCTCTAATCTTCACAGTTATCGTTAACTAGTAGTCTTCTAATATAGCGTAGATTTCCTGTCTCTTTATATAGACTACAAAACTACGTTCTCTTTAGCTAATTTCCGCTACTTAGAGTTTAATTCTCTAAGGGTAGAGTTTTACTTATTAAGAATTACTTTTAGTTACTATATAGACTATTTACTATTCTATAGCTTAGTTATAGTTAGGTTTATTACTAGTAAACTACTTCTCTAATTTCTAGTCTAATATAGGTTTTAGGTTACTACGCTACTATATAATTATATCTTCTAATATAACTTCTAGAACCTAGTATTCTTCTACTTATAGTTAGGTAAAAGGTTAATCTCTTTCTCTCTATAACTTAAGAGTAGACTTAAAAATATCCTTAATAGCTTCTATGTTTAGTTTTCCTTCTATAGTATCTAGGTTACTTTTAAGATTCCTAAAGATAATACTTATTAGAAGGTTGTCCTAAACTCGAAATCGTTCTAGCGCTTCTAGGAACTGTCCTCTAGTTACGTAAGAGGCCTAAAAGTCTAACTTGTTTCTATTAAGGTCTACCTATTAGTTACTATATTTAAAACATCCTATAAATGCCTATGTTTCTTCTTCTTAAGGGTTGTTATTCTAGTTATTCCCTTGACTAGACGCATCTAGTGATTCTGACGCTAAGTCTAATAATAACTCTACTGTCTCTACTTCGCGTTATAGAGGTAGATTATACTCTACTTTAGAACGTCCCTCGTAGTATTATTCAAGAATAGAGTTCTCCTCATCCTCTACTTACGTTCTATACCCGCGAGCTTCTAGCTCTTCGTTAGATAGGTTAAATCTCTTAAGTAATGCTATTTCCTTCCTAGTAGTAGTAAAGGCTTAATACTTTCCTAAAGAATCAGTCTTCTTACGACAGTCACTTACTCTATGGCCGGGCAGGCTACATGAAAAGCATAGGTGCTACTTACGACGTCGGTTTCGTTCTTTCTAGGAGAGCTCCTACTTTCTAGAAGTCTTCTTCTAGGTAGCGTTCACTTGTTAGTTGTCCTAGCAGTCTGGTCGGTTCTATTTGTTATACTTCTTGAATTCTAGGCGGTGATTGGTTTTCTTGAATTCCTATAGACGGTTGTCTAAATAGATCACTCCTTCGATCATAGTAGCGATGTCTTTGTAATCGAGATTCTGTCGTACTATCTCTTTACATAGCTTAACGTTGAGTCCTCTACGGAAGAGTTCTATAAGAGCAAGGGAATCCTACCCTGTTCTGTTTCTATAACGTTGGAATTCATTTATGTAATTAATTACTAATCTAGTTTAGCGTAGGTTAAGCAACTTTCGTATTACTGTTTTAACAGCATCGATGTTACTAAACATTCGGCGTATAGCGACTTTAAATCTGTTCTAAGATCTGAACATTAATTATATGTTAGCTATGCTTTCTACTAAGGCTTTATATGCGAAAAAGTTCTCTAGGTATAGTTGTATCTACTTAAGGGCGGTCTCTCAAAGGTAGGAGACAGCAAAGATAGGCGACGCTATACTATCGCTATTAAACTTGTCTTCGTTAAAGTTAAAGTAGATTTCTATTTATATAAGAAATAACTCTAACTCTTATTGTTTACTATAGTAGGTGTCGAGCAGCTTAACTTGTATAGTCTCTAGAGCTTCGACCCTATATAGCTCTAGTATGTCTAGTATACTCTTGTTGTCGTCTTCGTCGTCTAGGGTAGTTGTTTCCTAGGATATAGCGGGCGTGCCCTAGATTGGTACGTTGACGGTGCTAGCACTAGGGCTAGGGATGGGAGCGGCCTTTAGAGACATTACGATTCGAACTTCTAAGCTTGAGTACTTAAAGTGTGACAATTCTTAAACTAACTAACTAAGGTAACTAAGTATCGCTAGGGTTTATTCTTACAAAGAGGTTCAATCGCGTACTAGGTGTTTACTTAGAGGTAAACTCGTTACGAAACTATAAAGCTGTTAAGGTAGTGATAATAATATAATATAAGGTTAAGTACAAAGCTTCTCTCTAATAGCAGACGTGCCAGTCTTATATAGAACCTTCGTTCCCTGCTAGAGTCCCTCGCTTAAGAGGACTACCTATGTTAGAGTCCCTCGCTTAAAAGGAGTCCTAAATATTAAGGACTCCAACGGCCCCTAAGGACTCTATCACGTGAGGACTCTATTACGTGATCTGTACTAATATAATGAGATCCTGTACTAATGGCTTAATACTGTACTAGTGCTTTTACTAAGGGTTTATATACAAATAGTGTTCTAACCTGTTAGGACGCCGCCTGGTCTTCACTTATCACGTGTTAGTACGTGGTTCGTGACACTATGTCGGGACAAGGTACCTGGAAGATATAAAGAGTACCTGAGCCGGCGCACTTCCTTCATTATATTATATTTAAATTCAATATCCCTTCATTCTACTCCCTTATATTACAACTTTATATAAGCGCGCTACCTCTATCCTAGGCTAGGCCTATCCTAGAAGGACATAGTTTCTACGTGAGTTAAGACTACTAAAGCTAGGAAAATAAATGCTAATAAAAAAGAATCCTACTAAGTCGATCTCTTAGGCTATATCAGGCACTAATAAAGAGTTAGTCATCTTTACGAAAATCGGCTTTCTATAGTAGTTATACTAACTTTATATAGGTGTATATAGGGTTCTAAGGAATCTATACTAGTTGAAATCCCTATCGATCTAGTAAGCTATATATAGTACCTTAGCGAAGATGCTCGAGTTACCTAGCTTTGTGGTAAGTTTTTTAGATATCCTACTCTGAATATTATTAACTCTAGAGAACTTAATTAAATGTTTAGAAAAATAGTAGGAGAGACTTCTAGCTGTGGTTATATTCCTATAGAAACAGTTAAGTTTCTGCCTAGTATAATACAAGGGTTGATTCGTAAGTTTTTAGTATATCTTAAGCTAGTTCTTTATCTGACTATCTACCTTAGAACTTGTTAGAGAACTATAAGTAAAGGTTAGTTATTTTGAAATCAGCCGGCTATAAGGGAATTAAGACGCCTTCTAATCTGTGAATTTTATATATAGTAAGTTTTATAACTTATATCTATTTTTCCCTCTAGCTAATAAGATGTAAAGGATATATAAGCTAGCTTTAAGAAGAGAACGAGAAGCTTTAAGGTATCTAAACACTCCCTTAATAACTTTTATAGTTTAATAACCTAAAATAGTTAAGATTAAGGACCTAAGAGAAGTACTTAGCTAGGCAGAGGAAAATTATACTAGTATAAAGGCGTAGAAGGATAGTTTAGAAAGTATACTTAATTAGGAAACTTTAAACACTAGTAACAAAGATATAGATAGAAAACGTATATATATAGAATAAGATAGTAAAGTATAGAAGGTTAACTTTAAGGGATACTAAATAGCTTACGAAGCTAGAATAGCTAATAAGAAGTAAAAGTTTTAGAGGTAGTAATATATAGTACTACTTATCCTCGCTTAGCTAAAATTTATTCTATTTTTATAGCTCTTATAGTATTTAGTTAGCTTATTTTTAAGAGGTATAAAGGCATATACTCTATATAACATCATTATTAGGTTTAAAGTTATTAGCGCTGTTAATTACAAGATAAGATATATTTAGGTAAAGACTTATATAGATATATTTTATCTCTTTATTATTTAGCTTTAAAACATACTACTAATCTCCTTACGCTGTTGCTCTCGTGTCTTATAGTTAGTCAGCTACCTTAAAGCCTAAGAAGAGGTAGATATATTAACTGGTATAAGAAACTTAGATTAAGAGGTTAGGTAAACTAAGGGCGTGGTAAGCGAGGAATCTAGGCGGGACAAAGGACGTACAATAGTAGCCTGACAGTAACCTATAACCGAGGCAACACCCTTGATTCTGTGGATGGTTTAAGTAAATGTAGGGATAGAGAGGAGTACTCAAGGGATTTAGACGTATATAACTAGGAGAAGGATAGAAGAGACGAAGGAGAGGTATTGATTATTCTGAATTATAATAGAATACTAACTATTCTACCTGTCTATGTACTCTACTACTTGTTTTGACTCTTATAACTAGATGGCTCTTGAGATAAGAGATTAAATACGATGCCTCTATGTCTTAATAACTTGAATTCTAGCTTTAGATTATTTAAGTTAGATATTAAAATACTTTATCTATAGATCTTAAGACTGAAGTTAGTATGCCACGGATTAAGCTTGGAATAGATTTATATTATATAGTAGCCTCCCTCTGTTGTAATTAAAAGCGTAGCTTTTTTTTAGGTTCCGACCCCCCTGCCCGCGAGTCGAAGCCTGCCTTTTGACTCACGTGATCTAGAAAACCCCGATCACCTGATGCCGCTTAGTCATCTGTTCTTGTACAGACGTCTGTAAATGTCGCGATATTCGTTCACGTTCACGTACACCTTCCTCTCTTACTATAGCTGCTAAATACTGCTCTATGTACATTAAGAAGCTCCCTCTTACCTGCTTCCTCTAAGATATTGACGCAGATATTAATTCGCGGGTCTACGCGACGTGTATTACGTACTGTAATAAACGTCGAAAACGTAGTACTACCGCTATTACTGGTCTACAACGGCCAGCTCAACGCCCGCGAATTAACGCGCCGATACCTGTATATCTGCTCCTCTTCCTTCCGTACTATACTCATCGATATAGGCTCTTCCACGGCCGCCTACCCCTCCGCCACCGATCTATATCGTCCCCTAAACCTACTCCCCCTCCGCAACCCCCTCTACCTGTCCGCGAACCAGGCTTCCTTCCTACGGACTAGTAGCAGCTGATTTAAGACTTTAACGATTCTATACGGACCGTCTAGATAGAGGGTTATAGCCGCTGCCGCGAACGGTGGTTTACGATAGCTCTAAAGGATACCGTCTACTATCGATATTACCTCTAGGGCTATAGCGGCGGGAGCAGGAGCAGCTATAGTAGTAGCAACAGTAGTAGTAACACGAGTAGCGGTCGTAATATTAGCTAGTCCTATCCATAATAGTTAGCTATAGACCGTAATAGGTAAGAGAGTATACTTATAGAGGGAGTAGTAGCATCCCTCGCTACTATAATAATAGTTCGTATAACTACTTCTAAAGAAGCTAGGCACTAATATACACGTACTCTACGCTCTAGACCTAGCTGTACAGTAGGTACACCTAGGGGTATTTACTTAGCTAGTTAACTATATAACGACACGTATAGCTAATAGACCGCGTATAAATATATAACTACGCTAGGTATAAGTTAGGTACTATAGAACTATCTATTCGAAGATTCTAAGCTAAGGAGAGAAGGGAAGAAGAGATAGAAGCCTAGGAGCTAAAGGCTCTTAAATACATAAAGTGCGTTAAGCAACCGAGTAAGAGAGAGCTAAGCGAGGGATAGCTAAGTAAGGGATAGCTAAGTAAGGGATAACTAAGTAAGGGATAACTAAGTAAGGGATAGCTAAGTAAGGGATAGCTAAGTAAGGGAGAGTTAAGCAAGGGAGAGTAACAGACAGAACCGTTACAAACTAACTAAGTAAAGCCTCTAGGTTATTAGGCCGAGTAGTAGAGATATATAGCCGAGCTGTAAGGTAGTAGAACGAACTATAACCCGCCTTGTAAGAGAGCTTATAGCCTATAAAGGTCGGGGAGGGAGAGTAGAGAAGCTATATAAGCTATAGTAGCAGTAGTAGCGCGAGCGATAGTAGTAGTAGTAGTAGATATATTCTCTATTCTATAGTCTATAGTAGTTAGTTTATAGCCTATAAGGTCTTTCTTAGTAGGTAGATAGGAGTTAAAAAAGGGGGCATACGTTCTATTACTATAGTTATTATAGAAAGAGAAGGAAAGAGAGAGCTAGAAAACTTTAATATAAATATCTACTATACTATTTACCTTTACCTTTAATATTAAACAGATATATTATATAACTATAAACAGATATATAACAGGCATCTTATTTAACTTTTTCCCTCTTTACAACTTGTAACGTATTATAGCTACACTTTTACTCCTGTGGTATTTACTCCCACGGCCCCTAGTTTAAGTGCGACAGATCACTTGTCGTCACGTGTTATCACGTGAAATGGCGGATAATATCTTCATCACTTTGTGTAACTAGTTTCTAAAGACAGACATCCACAAATAAAGGATTAACACCCAAGACCACCGAGTTATACCAACACCCTCTACCGACATATATAATATAGAGATGAGTTAGAATATATTCGTTCCCTTGAAGTACAAGTCTAGACTCTAACCCCCTCTTCCTTAAACTCCTCCTCAACTGTATTCTCAACTGCCTCCTCAAATCCCTCCTCAACTCCCACTACTAGTGAACCCCTGTACTTCGTATTTTCCTACGTTCTGCCTTATCGCAGCGAATTTCGATCTGGTTGTATAGGTAATTAGCACTCCTTCTAATTCTATAAAGTAACTGTGCCATTTCGTAATCCTGCTTATTTGCTGCCTCTTCTCTTGCTACCCGTTTTGCTGCTCGTTTTGCCTGTATCGCCTTTGCCTGTTTTGCCTCTGCTAACTTCGCTTGCTTATCTCGCCACTAGAAAAATATGTTAACCTTAAGCCTCGAAAGCTCTAAGATTGATGCTAGAATATTCTGGTCCTCTTCTGGAAAGGCCCCTGGTACTTGAAACTCTGCCCAAGGGTTTCTGCTTGAGGAAAGAGCGAGAAGTGTTAACTACTACTACTCCTGTAATATATCTTGTTAATCGCGGTAGTAGAAGCAGAGTAGTCTACCTGAGATAAACTGAAGTAGATTCTAGAGTTGATTGGTTATTTCAAGGCGTTCAAGTAAATGGAGTGTTGTAATTGCCTATTCGCGGTTCTATGCTAAAATTTAATTAGGATATTTCTTATTCTTTGCGGTAGTTCTAATACATTTTAAAGGAAATTTTATATTAATATTAAGTAGTTGGTAGATGTCTATATAAAAGGTGCTAATGTCTATGTTGAAGATGTTTAACATGATAATTAAGAAGATAGTGATAGAATGCTGTGAAAGAGGTAGTGGCCGATGGTGTGTCTTATAAAGGACTCTTACCTCAAGGGACAGTCAGCGATTACGTATGAAATGAAAAGAGGCTTGTAGGTCCTCACGTATAGAAAAACGCCTACGATTCCTACTGAGGCTTTAACTAATTGACTTACTGTATACACGAAGTGCATAATACTACATAGTAATGCCACCTTGAACGGGGAGCTAGTTTCTGTATCTACGATGCTAGAACTTAGCTCTAAACGATCATGTGCGTTCTTAGTGCCATATCTAATTTTGTGTACAAACGCCTCAAATGTCTACATATATAGCCCTCCCTACTATTTTGGAGGAGTATAATATTCAGATGTTTAGCCAAAAACCCTGTATATTTCAACACATAAGTGCCCGGTGAGTGGTCCTAGTATAAATATGAGCATTTTCTGGGTCATAACCTTTTTACTCGATTATAGGAGCTCTTAAACATAGGTCAAGTCCTTTGCGAATGTTAGAATCCGCTGGAATGATATCTCTTTGTAATTAATCCGCTGCTTCTTCCTAAGTGGACCCTGGTCGGAAGCCCTCTGATTTAGCGAATTAGGGCCATTAATTATTATTGGCCCGGCTATTATATTTATTTATTTATTACTATTTAACGTCAAGCGGATTCTAGCTCGCGTGGGCTAGGTCCTAAAGAGTCCCAAAATAGGGCAAATGACGCTAGGGGGGTGCCCTAGGCTACAGGGGGTGTAAACGGAAAGAGCTAATTTACAAGAGACAGTTTAAAGAGAAGCTCCACTTTCGGAACAGCTCTTATCCTTAATTAGTTCTAGAACCAGGGTACAAACAAAGAAAATAAAAGGAAAAAGAATAGAAGAATAAAAGAATAAAAGAAGGCCTGTCTATCTAGAGACACAGATTTTAGTGTAGAATCCGGTCTTAAAGTAGACCTGGCTAAATAGCTCCTCGCAGTGAGATCCAAAGAGTAGTTGAGGGTTCTTCTCAGCCTTTGCTAATAGCTTAGGGGCTTTGTTGTTTGCATGCTTGCAAAAGAGCAGGTGGAACTGGGTCTTGGCCTTCCTACAATTACAGTTCCCTGTATTAAGTAGCGCGTCGAAGTGAAAGAAGCGAAGATGGTAGGCAGTAAAGTCTCCGTGTCCAGAACGAGCAGCAATTAAGCGAGCTAGGACCTCCCTAGGTAGCTGGAGGGACCGGGGTTTCAAGGACCAGTTGTAGAGCCCTAGATCTTTATAAAGACCTGGAAGTGTAGTGCTCCAGAGTTTCTTCGCAAGCGCAACCCCTAGCTCCTTTACTTCTCTTTTAAGCGTGGCTGTACAGAGTAGAGAGGGGGGACCAGGGGGGAGTATCCGCGCTGCTTTTCCTGCAGCTTTATCCGCAATCTCATTGCCAAGGATACCTATGTGGCTAGGGCACCACCTTGTCTGTATTCTCCTAGGGTAAGCGGTGAAAGATATATATTTATGCTATTTAGTAGTTTGTACAGTGACTCTCTGTTTTGTTTGCAGGGGTTTTTTTCTTTTAAATATATAGTAAAGTCGAAGCATGTTCCTTCTACGCTGGAACCTTTACAACGCTTTTCCCTTGTGTTTCGCCTCCCAAGTTCAAGAGAAAGAGGAGGACAAATTCTCTTTCTCTACGTCTCTCTCACAGTTTGCTCCTTAAGCCCACGATTGCCAACCAGCCAGCTGCTCTCTACACACTCTTCGTGGACCGACATGCGCCTCCGTCCTCTCGGGCCATATAGACAGTGTTGTATAGAGCAATGAATCACCATCCTCCTTCCCTCGCTGCCATTATATGCCTCGCCCCAGGAGTTTGACCCCCCTTCGCGATACCCTGCCACATCTCTGCTACTCCAGCAGGGCCGACCATGCCTCGCAGGATTTACGTAGAGCACACCCCTAGCCAGGCAGCGTACTCTAGGTGTTTCCATCCCACTAACCAAAGCGAAGCTTCTGTTCTCCCTCCACGTTCCCAATCCCTAGCTTTCTGTAAGCTCAGTCCCTGAGCCCCGTTTGCACAAAGTGAGCCGGCCTCTCTGTCTTGTATGTTGTGAAATCGCGTTTCCAGGCTTAGAGGTAAAGAGAGGGCTGGTATCGTATTCGCAAGTGATTCGCAGATTGTCGTCGGGCCTGTATCAACAGCGGTTTTTCCCTGCCCATATGAGCCCTTCTCAAGAAAATCCTTCCAAGAGAAGAGGAGAGACCTCCATCCAAACCATTTCCCTCTATCCATCCCTCCTTGCTCGTACGAGATCCCAACTCTTTACCGTCCTTTCCAGGCTCATCCACCCGCACGAGAGAATGTCTATGTAGAGTAAAGTACGCTTAGAAGTAATATCTATATTTAGTTCTAGAAAAGGCAGTAGGAATTCAGCTTAATCAGGAGATTATTATAAAGATCAACGAAAAATTGGAATCATTGCCTTAGCTTACAAAATTAGTCTTCAACGCTACGAAATACTCAATTCGTACGAATTCTCTAGAAACACCAACCGTAGCAGAAAAAGCTGTGGCATTAACAAGACGAATTCGGTCACCTCTAAGACAAAT
This sequence comes from Hymenoscyphus scutula, assembly GCA_001399465.1. Lineage (NCBI taxonomy): Eukaryota > Fungi > Ascomycota > Leotiomycetes > Helotiales > Helotiaceae > Hymenoscyphus > Hymenoscyphus scutula. Next base: position 11,709 of record LKTO01000755.1, read on the forward strand.
CGACGACTTTAAACAAAACGCAAAAGTAACTTTCAGTGCTTAAATACAACGAAGCACGCCCCAGCCGATTAACTTCGAAAAACACTCTTTCAACACTTCAAAAAATCATAAAAATCATAAGCTTTAAAAATCAATGAAAACCTAGAGTCATTAATATAAAGGGGATCTAACATTTTATAATACTTGGATCCTAGATAGAGGCTCGGAATTAAACATCTACAATGATGCAGGAAGGAGTGAGTTCACAATAACACATAAAGCAGCACCTGACGATTTCATTTTGTCTAGGAAAAGCCGTTACAAAATTAAAGGGTACGGTACAACCAAGATTTGAATCGATGCTCCTGAAGGAAGATGGTTCTTTACTCTCACGGATGTTACACTTGTGCCAGGATATATGACAAACATTGTCATAGAAGAAGCGGTGATCAAAGCTAGGGTATATCGCTATACAAAAAGCCTAGAAACACTCATCGACAACGATGGACAAGTCTTTTGTACACTTAAACCACTTAGCAAGCTATTTGCTTTCAAACTCGACGTTCCGATCGAGAAAAGAAGAAGAAGAGCATTTGCGACAACGAAAGCTAGTGGACATTCAACTCAAGAGCCACAGAAACCGGTTGAAATAGACCGTGTCGTACAGAGTCAACCTGAATACACCAAAGAGGAACCCTTTTGGATAGACTAGGAAGTCAGAATCAGCCCTGAAAAGAGCACAGAAATTGAACCAACAAATCAGGAGACTCCGACTCCTGAACAATTAACACAATCAAACTTTAAGCTAATCAATTGGAAAGAAAGGTTGAAGCACCTACTAAAAGACTTCTGGCTAAATTCAAATAACCTTGCATGGGACATACTTCCACACTTGACATGGTTACAGATAACCTTACAAAAGAGCTCTCTGCTCAAAAACACCTTCAATTCATTAAGCAATTGCGGCTTATTAACGTCGAAAAGAGAATTGACGTCGATCTTGTACAGTAAATATCGTTGATCGATACCTCCTGGGGGGGTCTGTTGAACCGTTGAAACCACTTATTTCATTATTTATACATGTATTTCATTATTTGTACAGTTTCCGCATTGGGATAATGCTCCACTCTTTTGCCCCTTTTTCCTATATATATATTCTGTACTACAGCCTCTTTACAATTCAATCAATTCTACATGACCTATTTGACCCCATACCTTGGAAATCCAACAACTTTGTTAAGTTACGCATCCTCATATAAGCGATAAAAGCGAGCCCACCTCGAGCGGTGTCTATTCCCGTCATGTTTCGCCATGCTGAAAGTTGCTGTGACTTCGCCATGCTCTGACTTCGCCATAGTTCCTTTTTAAATGTTCGCGTCTCCTTCTCCTTCAAATCTCTCTCGTTTTTCGTGTCCGGGAATATCTTTTTCTTAAGAAGATCTGGCACCTTCGCCTAGTCTAAGAACTCATTGAGAAAGCACGAGGTTGTCGGTGGGCGAATATCTTCAGCAAGAATTTCTGTGCATCAACTTCTTCGGCACTGCTCGTTTCCATTGCGGGGTTGGAGTATCCCATGAACCCTATTCCGGTGTTGGCGCCGAGGGCCATCGACGGCAGCACCTTATTGTCCGAGGGGAGGGATCCTACGAATTTACTTATGCCTGATGTTCGATATGTTCGTGATATGTGGGTAGCACCTACCAAGGGAACGGAGGGCCCTGCTAATAAGGGAGGGGTTGCTAACGGGGATAAAATTTTGGTCGAGGGAAACAAAACCTGATTAGTGGATCGGCATTCCTTTTCCCTCTTTTCTTTTCAGAAATTAGGTTGATAGTTTATTTCTTATTATTAGTTTGTTAATCTATGATTAACTGCGTTCCTTATTAGCTGAAGCTAAGGCACTCGCTCTTTTTGAATACAAATATTATCCTCTGGAATGATGCGAATGATATTTGTCCCATCTATAGCCTATAAACACTGGTTTGGAAGTAGTGCGTTGTACGAACTGTCAAAAGCTCTGAAGCCGTTTCTTAAGTAGTTCTTTGCCTCCTGTTCAACCTTATCTCCACCAACGCTAGATATATCTATGGTTCGATGTACCTTCCAAGGCTATTCTCAAAAATCAGGAACTTGATTATGTCTGTTTCAATTACTCCTCTATTTCTACCATGTAGTCCTGGTGGTTGTTATAAAAATTGATAATGTCTTCCGTGCTCGGCAATATTTCCGAGACACTGTCCTGGGAATGACTTCTTATGTAAGCTGAAAGTTGTAACAACGCGTTCGATTGGTTTTGCTTAGAGTACTCGCTTTCTGCTTTAAATGATGAACCCTCTCCCTCTTTACTTTGGAGAATAGTATCCTCTGCATCATCATCTATTCTAGGAGGAAAAGCTCTTATAGAATCACAACGAGCGCTGATTTGTTCTGATCTGCCAAAGAATGAGAAATAGACTGATCTGCGTACAAAAAGAGATGTGATCGTCCCTCCTTGCTCTTCTCCGCGGTGTGCAGGTCAAGTATAAACAGAAACTTGCTGTCTCTAGCGTGAGCCTCCTCGCTTGGCAGTCCGCAACGGGTGCCAGATGTATCTGTTCCCTCGCCGACAAGAGCTGGGGAGCTTTTTTTCTCTACCCGTCGCTTGGCACTTTCAAAAAATCCTAATATTTTGTTGATGTGACTCTCAATTTTCTCATCGTCATATTGGAATCTATCTGGCTTTCGAGCTTTCAGCAGTGCACTGCGAGCTATATCCCGGTCTGATGAGCGGTGACGCAGAGTCTCATTTGGTCCCTCTCTGCGTCCACGCGACAAGACAGACATTGGACAAGTCGTTTATCGTTTGTTTATGGGTGAGTTTTATAGCCTATGTAATAGAGAGACTTTCTAATTGGACATAGATCGAAAAGTTAACGGCAGTGATGTGGGTTGGGTGGCTCGTTGGGTTAAGTTTACAGTCTATTAGGATAAACCAAAGCACGAAAATTGGCATGAATTTTAAATGATCTCATATGGCAAGCTCTGTAGACTGGAGCCTTCACACAAAGCGTTACTTGTACTTGCTTCCCGATTAAAGGAGACCCCGTTAGGATTTCATCTTGGCCCCAAACACGATGTGGTTTGCGTAGACGCAGAATATTACAAACTCGTTGAATCAGGGGTACGACACTGTTGGAAATCTGGTGGCATTGGTTTACCCCATACCTCTCATCCCAACACAATATCATCTATAAGAGAACGTACTTTACCAACTGTCCCAACCTCTTCAACTAGCCACGAAAAACTCTTACTGGCCATGTTGTAAAGTAAGTTTAACTCTCTATGATTCATATGGAGGCTTACTCAAAGATTTACAATGTTTTAAGAGGGGTGGGTTATAATTAATGATCTTTGTCTAGGGATTTGTGATGAGCATTGGAAATGCATTGATTATATAACTAGTTCCAATCCTAGCCCTCCGATTCCCAACCCCCACCAGATGCTCAAGCAAAAGATATATGAAATATAATGATATCAGAGTAAGAAGCTTGGTACATGGAGGTTGAATTAGAGTGTTGGTTGAAGAAGATTTATAAAATCAACTGTGACGATTTTGGTTTGGTGAATAGGTGCATGTTTAGTGAATTGGGAACTGTCTGTAAATCAGTGAATCCAGTAGTATTTAGAATATCGTACGACCAAAAGTTACTGTTGTAAACCCACTTTAATACGTACTATTTATACTGCATATTTCTCACTCAAAAGTATTAATAATACGTACTACGAGTCTCAGTAGTATTTAAAGTAATACCGTGGTATTACCTTTGTATTAAATGAGGCTCAAAATTAAGCTTTTTACCCCGGGTTTCCACCTCGCTTTATTTCCAGCCTTCATTCTTGCAACTATATAGTATAACAACCAGCACTATGTATATACAGCTGAGTACATAGAGTTGTAGACCTAGTTAAATAGAGTATTTTATCAAAAAAGAATTATATTAATTGCTCTTAAATTAAGCTCATAATCGCAACACGAGAGGATACTAGGAGATCTAGACCAGGAGCCAAACAAGGTGATGACTCTGACCCGTGACTTATACCCAATCTGTACCGATTACAATCTTTGGCCCCTAAAAGGTGGAAGGGATATAAAAACCTCTTCCTTGAACGTGTACGTCATACTTTAAATGATAGGCACGCTATACAGTCCACTGACTATTTTGGGAACGACAGTGTGGGCAATAGTATTATCGTGGTAAAATACTACAGTATTTTCCAAAAATATATTATCAGAATATTCAAGTAGTACGTATTTAAATACGCGATAATACTATCGTATTATCACAATATCATATAGTACATCTATTAATAACTAATACATCTAAATACTCTACTTTTCTTAAAAATAAAGCTATTCACACTTTGTATATATACTCTCTTGTCACCTTAAAGATGTATAACAACAACAATAGATATAAGTAAAGGAATTAATAGAAATCATTGTAGTTGTTAAGGCAATGAGGGTACTACACATGCTTAGATTATAGACTTGTGCTATAGGCGATGATAATATTACAACACTATCGCAACCACACCTACACCAAAAATACTCTAATAATTATAAGGCTTGGATTTAAGATAATTTAGCATATAATTGACCTTTTTACATACTCAAATTATTTTTAAAGGGCGTGGTTGTTAAGTAACTTTAGTGACCTATTTTTCTTCTACTGCTCTGAAAGCTTTTAGAGAGAAAAAGAGAGCCTTTAATACTATTTTTCAGACTTTCGGACTCCTAGTTCTGCTATATGTTATCTCCTTTAAAACCTTATTTATATTGCCAGCGTCGTAGACATTACGATGTAAAGCTTAATTAATCGCGAAATACTCACAGTACTTACAGCGCGATTAAAAAATAACTAATTCCAAGAATTTAGTTATTTTAATTTTTCTGAAAATCCCTAGCTTAGGGCTTTAAAATAAGCCTACACAGGCACTTTTTTAATAAGGTTTCACTGTGAAGGAATGTAATTTAATAAATCTAAACTTCTTTTTAAATTTTATTCAACAATTTTAGCTAGAATAATAACTGAACAATGTTTTTTAAACTAGAGTTGTTAGTTTTTATACTAAATTAAAGAGAAAAATTTAACAAGCTCAGTTTACTAGTTACTTTTATTATAGCTACTTATATAAGGTCGTTGTCGTCGAATTTGCCTTTAGTGTTATTAATTCTCAGCATCTCGCACAGTCCATTTTCAACACTTTAGGCTCACAGGTAGCTACTAAGCTCAATTTAATAGCTATTTACATGAATCTTTTTTAAAATAATCTATCTAGCTGGTTCTAAAGCCCTAGCTACTAAGCTACACATTTAATAGGCCAGTTGTTGTGGTATATAGTGCTAAAGGTTGAGGCTAAAAAAGAAATAGGCTAAAATTCAGGGTAAAACTCTAATTTTAAGCCTTAATTAAACACCACGATATTATCATAGTATTAATTAAAATACTAACAATATTCACAATATTATTATTAGGTATCGTAGTATTTAAAGCAGACAAATAGTACGTATTTAAGTAGGTTTCAACAATATTATCGTGGTGGTACAATATTCCAAACACTATTACCCACACTGGGGAACGACATCTTGAATACTTCTCCTTTTGGATGAAGAACTGTGCTCCCCAACGGTGCCCAACCTTAAAGCTTCGTCAAACGGCGGCAAATTGCTTTACTAGCAGCGGCGGGAGGATAGACGAGAAATTGAGACTCGCCTTCCGAGCCTAACCAGACACCCAACGACGCTCAGTTGCAGGAGAGGCCTTCCTCGTATTTGCAGGTCGAGTGTCCAGCGCGTATTGTGCAAAGGCGAATCAGCCCGCCTAGATGGGCTATACATCGCCATACTTTTTAATAACGCAATCATTCTCAAGGCAATTGCCATAACAGGAACCTCCTATAGTAAAAACCGCAAGGAATCCTCCAGCTAGTAGGAAAGTGTGTTGTTTTGAGACGTCCCACTATGTGCTAGCTCCAGCTATCCCCAGGGCGGAAATAGGTAATTAAAATGATACTCTTGGTTAATTACCTTAGAGAATTGAAATAATACTCTTGTGAATTATTGGATTAATTCGCTGGGAGAATTGATCTAATTTGAAAAATTGTACTCAAAAAGGACTCAATTATTTAATTACCCAAAACAGCGTATTAAATAAATTACCTAGAATTGTTGAAATCAGCGAAATGTGGGTAAATTAGTATTAAGTGATTGGTTTTTGAATTCCCTTGTATACAGAGAGGTAAAGCTAGTATGAAATTTACCTAAAAACGTATATAAGGTTATTAGTTTTTTATTAGCGTGGAGCTTAATAATATAAGAGCTTTAACGAGTATTATTTTAAGACCGTGCGTTTTTCTCACATGATCTCGGTTAAATATTTAAGTTTCGGTGATCGGAATATATATATAATCCGAAGGTGCTGCTTCCTAGAGAATTGATTTAATTACCTGTTTTTGACAAATTTTCAAAATCCTATGAAATCCAAAATCCTTAAGTAACTAGAGTATTAATTTAATACTCTAAGGGAAATTAATTTAATACGTTGGTTGTCAAAAGTAATTGAATTCATTCGCTTGGTAAATTAAATCAATACGCTTGGCCCGCCCTAGGGTATCTCCTGTGTTGGCCACAACCTTCCCAGGCACCAAAGAACTGTGATAAAGAACATAGGTTAATTTTGGGCCTCTAAAGGTCCCTTGTTAGCTTTTTTATTCTTTGCTATACTTTCTTAACGGTATGCCAGGATCAATATGAACCCGGCGTTTGTACGCAAGAGTAGATGTGACCCTAAATCAGTGTTGTCAATAGTATTATTGTTGACACTGTTTGCACGTGCGTCAACTTCAGCATAACCCCCGTTCGCTAAGCGAAATTTGTATTCCTTTTCGCTCAACTCCCACGACTTCATTTCTGTCCTGAAAATTATAATAACTTGTGCTAAAGTATATACCGCACGTGCTAACAGTGTGGTTTGGGGGCCAAACAATATACTATTGACACCACTGCCCTAAATAACGCACATAATCGTTTAGAGTTAAGTTCTAGCATCGTAGATGCAGAAACTAGCTCCCTGCTCAAGGTGGCATTGCTATGCAGTATTATGCACTTCGTGTATGCAGTAAGTCAGTTAGCTGAAGCCTTGGTGGGAAATTGAGAATCGTAGGCGTTTTCTATGCGCGAGAACCCACAAACCTCTTTTCGTTTCTTACGTAATCGCTGACTGTCCCTCGAGGTCAGAGTCCTATATAAGACGCACCATCCGCTCTTACCTATTTCATAGCATTCTATCATTATCTTCTTTATCATTATGTCAAACAGCTTCAATATGGACACCAGCACCTTCTATATGGACATTAGCCAACTACTCAATATCGAACCAAACTTTACTTCAAAATGTATTGGAACCACCTCAAAGAATAAGAAATGTCCCAATCGAATTTCAGCAAGGAGCCGCGCAGGGGCAATTAAGACACTCCATTCACTTGAACGCCTTGAATCAATCGGTCAGCTCTGGAATCTGCTTCAATTTATCTCGAGCGGACTACTCTGCTGCTACCACCACGATCAACAAGATATATTACGGGAGCAGTGGTGGATGACACTTCTCACTCTTTCCTCAAGCAGAAACCCTTGGACAGAGTTTCGAGTCCCGGGAGGCTTTCCAGAAGAGGACCAGAATCTTCTAGCAACAATCTTAGAGCTTTCGAGGCTTGATATTGACAAATTCAAAGCGAAGCTGGCAGAGGCAGAACGGGTGGAGGCGATACAGGCGAAACGAGCAGCATAGACTTGGGCCGCGATACGATATTATATCGACATATTACGCTAAATATCGCGATATTTAGGCTTAGGTATCAAGATTTTGGAGTCAGTTTTAAGTAAAATTAAAGCTTAAATAGAACTATTTACGAGGGAATCTTCATGATTCATAGTATATAACAAGAGTAAAAAAATCATATTATAAGCAATCTATATAACATCAGATTCCTGCCTTTCAATAATAATCCATCTTCGCTGACAGGAATAGGCATTATACTATCAATATCTACAAGAATACTCCAACTTCTTAAGCATAAAACATAACGTGAATTATCACTACTAATAAGGCCTCTTTCTAGTCACCCATCACCCATCACCCATCACCCATATATCATCACCCATCACCCATCACCCATCACCCATCACCCATATATCACCCATCACCCATATCACCCATCACCCATATCACCCATATATCACCCATCACCCATCACCCATCACCCATATCACCCATCACCCATCACCCATATATATATTGAAGCACGATCAGACCACCTCACCCATATATATATTGAAGCACGATCAGACCACCTTAAGCGATTGGCTCTTAGTGTACCGTAAAAAAAACTGGTCACGTGAGGAACACTAAACTTCTGGAGCGGTCGTCTGCCCGCATCGTCTAC
>LKTO01000756.1:0-20123 GCA_001399465.1 Hymenoscyphus scutula
TAATATAAGTATTATTTCTATAGTTAAGCTATTATATATAAACTAAGCTAAAGGTAATAGTTCTACCTAGTTGTTCTACTAGTAGTTTATATAGTAATAGAGATATATTTTAACTACTTAATTTATACGTTCGTTCTCTTTATTAGTCTAAGAGTAGAAAGCTATCGAAAGATTTCTTTTTATATCTAATCGCTCTATAAGAGTAGTCTAGAACTTTAAGGTAAAGAGCTTATCTCTATCTAAGAGTATTTTCTTTAATATTCTATATCTTAAGATTATATCTCTTAAGTATATAAATACTAGATATTTCGCTATACTTAACTTTATATATAGTATTAGTATAATATATTTAGTAAGTCTTTCTATAATAACTAAGATTAAGTTATATTTAACTTCTATTATTAGGTTCTTAGATTTTAGTAGTTTAATAATAAAATTCTAAGAGACTAATTTCTAAGATATCTATAAAATAGAAGTAGTATCTATCTATCTATATAGTAGCTAGTATAAAGCCTTATTCTAGATATAGATATTATACTTCTTTATTACATTCTTAATAATCGCTAGTAGATAGTCTATAAAGTAGTATTATTTAATTTACTAAGTAGTTCTTCTTATTTCTTAATATCTATAAGTAGATACTAAATAGTACTTACTAATAAACTACTTTATATATTCTTTTAGAACCTATAATTTTCTATTATAGTACTAGTTCTATTCTTTATATATATTCTAGATTATATCTAGCTATAGATCTACTATCTATATAGCTACTTTAATCTAATAAACTATTAGAGCTAAGTCTCTATTAGATAGTTCTTTTAATATTACTAGCTTTATATATTCTCTAGCTTCTTTATAGCCTTGTTTACAACTAAGAGTATCTACTCTTAGGTTTATTATTTCTATAACGTATTAGATAACTATATTATAGTATAATAGAGTTTCTAACTATCTAGTAAGACGCTCGCTTATAAGTTTCTTAGTAGTAGTAAAGGTTTAAAGATTAGTATAATTAGTAAGAACTATTATCTAATACTTTATTACTTAATATACTTTACTAGCCTCTTACTATCCCTAGCCTATAGTCGTATCTCTATATATCACCTAATATAAAATATATATATATTACGATTATAATCTAATCTACTATAATAAAACCTATACTAACTAATACGCTAATATTTATAGTATATAGGTAATAATATAATAATAACGCGACATATTTAGTAGAGACATAGCTATAGGCTAGAGACGATAAGAGGCTAGTAAAGTACGTTAGAGGTAGATCTTCTAATACTCTAAAGTAAAGACTATAGCGAGTAGTTCCTTTATAAATATAGTATAGTTCTACTATACTAGATCTAATATTCTTAAGTAGTAGGCTATAGGTATTAATTATCTATTCTTGTCTAGCTATAGATATATAGCGTCTATTACTATATCTAATAAGTCTATTTCTATAGTACTCGGTTTCTCTAGATTATAGCTATATAGAATTAGTTTCTTAGTAAAGCGTTTCTTTATTATCTAAAAGGCTATTTCTATAATCTCGTTCTATATAAAAGATACTTCTTTATATATAAGGTTTATTATTAGTTTTAATATTCTAGTATAGTCTACTATAAACTAATAGTAGAAGTTAGCGAATCTCTAGAAACGTTAGATATCTTTAACGTTTTTTAGTAATTCCTAGTTAATAATATCTCTTATCTTATCTAGGTTGATTTCTATTCTTTCTAGAGAGATTATCTAGCCTAGAAACTTTATATAAGCTACTCTAAACTTATATTTTAATAACTTAAGTCGAGAGTTTACTATAGTAAGTCTCTTTATAACTTTATATATATAACTCTTATATTTCTCTACTTTATCTAAGTATATTAGAATATTATCTAGGTAGTAGATAACTATTACCTCTAGAAGACCTTCTAGAATATTATTATTCTACCTCTAGTAGGTTACTAGTATAGTAGCTAATCTAAATAGTATTACTATATACTTATAGAGTCTCGAGAGTAATCTAAAAGTAGTTTTCTACTTATCGCCTACCTTAATTCTAATTAAGATATAAGCGTTTTATTAATTAAGTTTTATAAATATCTTAATAGAGCTAATTCTATCTAGTAGATATTATTCTTCTAGTAGTAGATAAGCGTTCTTAATTATTATATTATTTATATCTTAGTAGTTAATATAGACTTAACTTATTAGGTTGTTCTTCTTACTAATAACTAGTATATTTAATAGAATAGGTAATTTAGATCTCTAAATATAACCTTTCTTTAAACCTTCGACGATATAGCTTTTAAAGCGTTATAGCTTAATCTAACTATAAGGCTATATTTTCTATTTCTTAAGGCTATAACTCTCTTTTAATTTAATCTTATAATTCTATAGACGATATTTCGATAGAGCTTATAAGTTCTCTAGGTTCTTAAATAATTCTATAAATTCTCTATACTATATAGATATTTTATTATTAGCTTTCTTACTAGCCTATAGAGAACTCTTAATAAGGTGTTCTAGCGTCTTAGAAGAGGTAGCGCTAACCTTATTCTAGCTCTATAGTTATAGCTATAATCCTTTATAGTTATATTAGCTAAAAGTTATTATTTAGACTTTCTAGTTAATATTAGAATTATATTCTCTAATCTATAGTATACTAAGTATTATATTCTAGCTTCTAATCTTAATAATATTAAATTATATATCTAAGTAGTATCCTTCGATAGTAAGCTTTATTAGAATTATTTACTAATTAATAACTCTATTTTAATATACTATATCTATTTCGTCGACTATATCTAGATACTATAGTTCTATCTTCTTAATAGAGACGTTTAGCTTCTTAAGTACTAATAGAGAAAGGAAGTTATCTATCGCTTCTAAGTTAATTATAATCTAGAGTTTCTATCCTCTAATTTTTATAGTTACTATTAACTATCTATCTTCTAATATAGTATATATTTCGTTTTTAATAAAGTATACTATAAAACTTTACTCTCTCTAGCTAATTTCTACCGCTTAAGAGTTACTTCTCTAAGAGTAGAGTATTACTTATTATAAATTACCTTTAAACACTCTATAAACTATTTACTACTCTATAGCTTAGCTATAGTTAGATTTATTACTAGTAAACTATTTCTCTAATTCCTAGTCTAATATAGATTTTAGATAGTAACGTTACTATATAATTATATCTTCTAATATAACTTCTAGAGCCTAGTATTCTTCTACTTATAGTTAGGTAAAAGGTTAGTCTCTTTCTCTCTATAGCTTAAGAGTAGACTCGAAGATGTTCTTAATAGCTTATATATTTAGTTTTCCTTCTATAGTATCTAGGTTACTTTTAAGATTTCTAAAAATAATACTTATTAGAAGGTTATTCTAAACTTGAAATCGTTCTAGCGTTTCTAGAGCCTGTTCTCTAGTTATATAAGGAGCCTAAAAGTCTAACTTGTTTCTATTAAGATCTATCTATTAGTTACTATGTTTAAAACATTCTATAAATGTCTATATTTCTTCTACTTAAGAGTCGTCGTCCTAGTTGTTTTCTTAACTAGATATATCTAATAATTCTAATAATAAGTCTAATAATAACTCTACTATCTCTATATCGTGTTATAGAGATAGAGCCTATTTAGACTTAGATTGTTCCTTATAGTATTATTTAAGGATAGAGTTCTTCTTATCCTCTACTTACGTTCTATACTCGCGAGCTTTTCGCTCTTTATTAGATAGGTTAAATCTCTTAAGTAATACTATTTCCTTTCTAGTTATAGTATTCGCTTAATACCTTTCTAAAGAATCAGCCTTCTTACGATAGTTACTTACTCTATAGCTAGACAGGCTATATAAAAAGTAGAGGTTCTACTCGCGTCGTCGGTTTTGTTCTTTCTAGAAGAGCTTCTACTTTCTAGAAGGCTTCTTCTAGGTAGCGTTTACTTATTAGTCGTCCTAGCGATCTAGTCGGTTCTACTTATTATATTTCTTAAATTCTAGGCAGGGATTAGTTTTCTTAAATTTCTATAGATAGTTGTCTAAATAGATCACTTCTTCGATTATAGTAGCGATGTCTTTATAATCGAGGTTTTACTATTAGAGCGTGTAGTAAATACTTGTGAATTAAACTATAGAGGTAGACTTTATATAAGAACGAATAACTAAAGAAAGAAGTATATAAGAAAGTAAGATAGACAGCCTTATAAGAACGCCTATTCTTAAGCTAAGTAACACGTGAAAACTAAGCGTATAACTAAGCGTATATATAAAAGTTATACGTGTATATAAAAGCTATAGTTAGAGTATAACCTCTAATATTTATCTCGCTATTTCTTCTTATAGTTTAATATTAAGTTCTCTATAGAAGAGTTCTATAAGAGCGAGAGAATCTTACTCTATTCTATTTCTATAATATTAGAATTCATTTATATAATTAATTACTAATCTAGTTTAGCGTAGGTTAAGTAACTTTCGTATTACTATTTTAATAGTATTAATATTACTAAACATTTAGTATATAGTAATTTTAAATCTATTCTAAGATCTAAATATTAATTAGATATTAGCTATACTTTCTACTAAGGCTTTATATACGAAAAAGTTCTCTAGGTATAGTTATATCTATTCGAGAGTAGTCTCTCGAAGGTAGAAGATAGCGAAGATAGGCGACGCTATACTATTACTATTAAAGTTAAAGTAGATTTCTATTTATATTAGAAACGACTCTAACTCTTATCGTTTACTATAGTAGGCGTCGAGTAGCTTAACTTATATAGTTTCTAGAGCTTTAACTCTATATAGCTCTAGTATATCTAGTATACTCTTATTATCGTCGTCGTCTAGAGTAGTTGTTTCCTAGAACGCGACAGGCGTGCTCTAGATTAGTATATTAATAATACTAGTACTAGAGCTAGTAATAGAAGCGGCCTTTAGAGGTATTATAATTTAAACTTCTAAGCTTAGATACTTAAAGTATAACGATTCTTAAACTAACTAACTAGAGTAACTAAGTATTACTAGAGTTTATTCTTATAAAGAGGTTTAATCGCGAACTAGATATTTACTTAGAGGTAAACTTATTACTTAACTATAAAGCTATTAAGGTAGTAATAATAATATAATATTAAGTTAAGTATAAAGCTTCTATTTAATAGTAGACGTACTAGTCTTATATAGAACCTTCGTTCTCTATTAGAGTCTCTTACTTAAGAGAGCTACCTCTATTAGAGTCTCTTACTTAAAGAGAGTTCTAAATATTAAGGACTCTAATAGTCTCTAAGAACTCTATCACGTAACTAGTACTAATATAATAAAATTCTATACTAATAGCTTAATACTATACTAGTACTTTATTAAGAGTTTATATATAAATAGTATTTTAATCTATTAGAACGCTATCTAGTCTTTACTTATTATATATTAGTATATAGTTTATAATATTAGTTCGAGTAACGCTAAATTTATACTTCTTAATATCTACCTATAGGCTAGTATCGCGAAGCCGCTAGAGAACCTTATATATATACTTATTATATTCTAAGAGATTATCTAAGTAGATAAGAATATTATCTAGATAGACTATATAAAAGTTGTCTAGGTAGTTAAAAAGTATATTATTTATATAGCGTTAGTATATTACTAGGCTATTTATAAGTCTAAAAGGAAGTACTTTATACTTATATAATCTATACCTTATATAAAAGGTAGTTAGGTCTTCTACGTCTAGGTATACTCGAATTTAGTAGAAAGCCTAGCGAATATTAAGCTTTATAAATATCTTTACTCTAGCTAGACAAGCGAGGGTTTCGTTAATTAAGAGTAAAGAGTACTAGTTCTTATAAGTAAGAGCGTTAAGCTTATAGAAGTCGATATAGAAGTATAGACTACTATTTAGTTTATATATAAAGAGAGTAGATAAGATAAAGAGTACTTAGCTTAACTTAATAAAGCTCTTATTAAGGTTCTTAATTAGATACTACTTCATTAATTTAAGCTTATCTATTAACTAGTTATATAGCGAGCTATACTCTAGAGTATTTAGAGCTTTAAGCTTAATTCGATAATTATAGAAACGATAGAGTAGAAGCTTATCTAATATAGCCTTTAAGAATACGTCTTTATATAAGTAGTATTATAGAGAAAGTCTATTCTTAATATTCTAGAAAGTTATTTTATTATTATTCTTTAGAGTCTCTTTCTTCTAGATTACTTAGTCTAATTTATATAGGCTTATTATAAAGAACTTATTCTTCTTTCGTTATAAGTAAAAGTAGAATCTATTTATACTAATATAAGCGATGTTTACTAAAGGTAAGTCTTATAGTATAGAAACTAACTTCTTTATAATAGGCTATAAGAGTATAGTTTTCTATAGACTAAGTTCTTACTTTATTTAATATATCTTATCTTATATATCTTATTTATACTTATTATATCTAATAGTCTTGATTTCGACTATTTCCTAGCTCTTATAACCTAAGTCTTCTTCTAATAGCGTTCTAGACAAGAGTAGGCGAGTAGAACGAGAGAGAATTATATAAGGTAGTAAGGCTTACTAGTCGTCTTAATATTATATATTCTCTTAATTTATTATATATTCTCTAGCTAGTATATCTCGCTAGTATTCTAGCTAGTATTATTAAGAGTATATATAGCTTCTAGATATACGGATTTCCTTCTAAAAAGTTAGTAGTTTATTATTATCTAGCTATATTAGTATTCCTTATTCTAGATTAAGCTAAAGGTTAAAGTATACTATCTATTTAAGTCTAAGGATAATATTATAGTTTCTAAGATTAAGAATATAGAAGAGAATATCTATTTATTAGTATTTATCTATAGAGAGTTAAAGAGTAAGGAAGTAGATAACAGATTTACTTAATTTACTATTAAACTCTTTAGTAGTAATAGTATATATAAGCTTTTAAGAGATAAGGTTAAAAAATTTTACTATCTTAGTAGTAAATATAGTATTAATAAAAGTAAAGCTATTTACTCTAGTATTAATAAGAGTATAGGTTATAATAGTAATTCTATTATTTATAAGAGTATATAGAACTATAAAGTACTTTCTATCTATTAATTAACTTAGGTTAATGTTTTCTAGACTAAGAGTATACTCTAGATAGAAGTCTTAGCCTAGAGTTTCTCTTTTTCTAATTCGTCTAAAGCGTCTTTATCTTCTTCTTCTTCTTCTACTTCTTTAAGGTCTATACGCTTTAGCTTAGAACAGGTAGTAGCGTAGTATCCTTTTCTATAGTAGTTGTAATAGTTAGTATTTATATCCGCGAGCGCTAGTCTTCTTACTTTACGAGTATAAGAGAGCTTACTAGTATTATAAAGAGGAGCGGCAGGTGTTATATAAGAAGCTAGGCCTAGTCTATATAGAGTAAGCGGCGTAGAGGCTGTTATATAGCTCTAGACAGGAGTAGAAGAGCGAGTAGAGCGTGTAGATTTCTCTTAGAATGTCTTTTAGCGCTTCTCTCTTATATTAATTCGTCTAAGCTCTATATCTAATAATAAATAATTAACTACTAGTTTCTAGTAGATATCTAGTATATATAGTATTAGAGCTATTTCTCTTTAGAGTAGAGTTTTAAGTTAATTATATAGGTCTAGGTAGAGGTATTTCTAGAGAATCTATACTTCTCTAGCTAGGTATAGAAACTAGGTTTAGAATTCTTAGAAGGTTTATATAATCTTTATTATTAGATAATTATACTTATATCTTATATCCCTTACTTAGTTTAGATTAACGAAAATAGAAGTAAGGTAGTCGATTATTTCTTCTACTAAGATAAAGTAGATCTAGAAGTCCTTATCTATTTATAGCTAAAGATATTTCTAGGTATCGCCTATTATATAATTAAAGATATAAAACATCCTTTCTATCTTATCCTAGAACTAGTCTCTATTACTTCTAAATTTCTCTTATATCTAGATCTTCTAACCTAAGAATCTAGAATCTATTCTATTAGATAGAGGCTATAGGTCTAGCAACTTTACTAAGTACTTATAGCTTGTTATCGTTGATTCTAGGTTTTATTCTATCGATCGTACGATATTTAGAAGTAACGGTACAGCTGTTTAGAGATTAATATTAGAGTTACTTAAAGGCGAAAGTCGGCTAAGAAGCTTCTTAAGTAACTCCTAGGTTTACGACTAGTTCTAGCTAAGTTCTTAGACTTGTTCTTACAAGGTGTCTAAGGGTTTAGAAGCGTTATTATAGTTAGAGTCTAGCTAGTACTTAAGCTAAGCTACTAGAGAATTATTATTATCTTATTATAGATTTAGATATCTCTGTCTATAAGACATATATCGAGTAGTAACCTCTAAAGGCACTTTCTATTATAATGATACTATAGTAGTAGTAGTAGTTAATATTAGTGTGTTTTACTTCGAGGAATACTCGTCTTATTACGTAGTTGTATCTAGAACTCTCTAGTTACTAGATCTTCTTAACTCCTTTTTAAAAAGTACTATAGCTAGACAGTTAAGGATCGTAGGGTCCTTCTATTACGCTAGATAGACAGGCAGAGAGATTATCTATAGTCTTCCTAGGTAGTGTATACAAGCTTAGAATAATATAACGACACGTATATAAGGCCTATAGTATAGGTTATAGAATCGTAGAAACTATTAAATATAAGGATTCTAAGCTAAGGAGAGAAGAGAAGAAGGACAAAAGCCTAGGAGCTAGAGGCTCTTAAATATATAAGGTGTGTCTAGCGTATACTAAAGCAAGGACATCTACTAAAGTAAGAGATCTACTAAAGTAAGAGATCTACTAAAGTAAGAGATCTCTAATTAGCCGAGTTCCTCTTAGGGTCTTGTCTTAGTAGAGTAGCGGTTAGAACCGTTATATATTCTCTCTATTAGTCTAGAGGTAGAAAGCTATCGAAAGCTTTCTTTTTATATCTAATCGCTCTATAAGAGTAGTCTAGAACCTTAAGGTAAAGAGCTTATCTCTATCTAAGAGTATTTCCTTTAATATTCTATATCTTAAGATTATATCTCTTAGTATATAAATACTAGATGTTCTACTATACTTAACTCTATATATAGTATTAGTATTATATACTTAGTAAGTCTTTCTATAATAATATTACGAATCACGAGTACACGTAACAAGTGAAGACTAGGCGGCGTCCTGACAGGTTAAGCACTATCATATACTCTTATAGTATCAAGGGATCGGTTAGGTTAGCTAAGCGATCCAAGGATTTCATTATATCTCTATCACGTGACGTGCGACATAGCCGACGTGTCGACCATGGCGGCCACGAGCAGGAAGGTTCTATATAAGACTAGCACGTCTACTATTAGATAGGAGCTTCGTGCTCAACCTTATATTACATTGTTATTACTACCTTGACAGCTTTATAGTTTCGTGACGAGTTTACCTCCGAGTAAACACCTAGTCCGCGATTAAACCTCTTTATAAGAATAAACCCTAGCGATACTCAGTTACCTTAGTTAGTTAGTTTGAGAATCGTTACAAATAACTAGAATTAAGTTATATTTAACTTCTATTATTAGGTTCTTAGATTTTAATAGCTTAATAATAAAATCCTAAGAGACTAATTCCTAAGGTATCTATAGAATAGAAGTAGTACCTATCTATCTATATAGTAGCTAGTATAAAGCCTTATTCTAGGTATAGATATTATACTTCTTTATTACCTCCTTAATAATCGCTAGTAGATAATTTATAAAGTAGTATTATTTTATTTACTAAGTAGTTCTTTATATCTCTTAATATCTATAAGTAGATACTAAATAGTACTTACTAATAAACTACTTTATATATTCTTTTAGAACTTATAATTTTCTATTATAGTACTAGTTTCTTTCTTTATATCTATTCTAGATTACGTCTAGCTATAGGTCTACTATCTATATAGCTATAATTTAATAAACTATTAAAGCTAAGTCTTTATTAGATAGCTCTTTTAATATTACTAGCTTTATATATTCTCTAGCTTCTTTATAGCCTAGTTTATAACTAAGAGTATCTACTCTTAGGTTTATTATTTCTATAATATATTAGATAACTATATTATAATATAATAGAGTTTCTAACTATCTAGCGAGACGCTCGCTTATAAGTTCCTTTATTATAGTAAAGGTTCGAAGATTAGCGTGATTAGTAAGAACTATTACCTAATACTTTATTCCTTAGAGGTAGATTTTCTAATACTCTAAGGTAAAGACTATAGTAAGTAGTTTCTTCTTAAATATAGTATAGTTCTACTATACTAGATCTAATGTTCTTAAGTAGTAGGCTATAGATATTAATTTTCTGTTTTCGTCTAGTTATAGATATATAGTATCTATTACTATATCTAATAAGTCTATTTCTATAGTACTTAGTTTCTCTAGATTATAGCTATATAGAATTAGTTTCTTAGTAAAGCGTTTCTTTATTATCTAAAAGACTATCTCTATAATCTTATTCTATATAAAAGATACTTCTTTATATATAAGGCTTATTATTAGTTTAGATATTCTAGTATAGTCTACTATAAACTAATAGTAGAAGTTAGCGAATCTCTAGAAACGTTAAATGTCTTTAATATTTTTTAGTAATTTCTAGTTAATAACGTCTTTTATTTTATCTAGGTTAATTTCTATTCTTTCTAGAGAGATTATCTAATCTAGGAATTTTATATAAGTTATACTAAACTTATATTTTAATAATTTTAGTTAAGAGTTTACTATAGTAAGTCTTTTTATAACTTTATATATATAGCTCTTATATTTCTCTACTTTATTTAAGTAGATTAGAATGTTATCTAGATAGTAGATAACTATTACTTCTAGAAGATCTTCTAGAATATTATTATTCTACCTCTAGTAGGTTACTAGCGCGGTAGCTAACCTAAATAGTATTACTATATACTTATAGAGTTCTATAAGTAATCTAAATATAGTTTTCTACTTATCGCCTACCTTAATTCTAATTAAGATATAAGCGTTCTATTAGTTAAGTTTTATAAATATCTTAGTAGAGCTAATTCTATCTAGTAGATATTATTCTTCTAGTAGTAGATAAGTATTCTTAATCGTTATATTATTTACTTCTTAGTAGTTAATATAGACTCGACCTATTAGATCGTTCTTCTTACTAATAACTAGTATGTTTAATAGAATAGGTGATTTAGATCTCTAAATATAACCTTTCTTTAAACCTTCGATAATATAGCTTTTAAAGTATTATAGCTTATTTTAACTATAAGGCTATATTTTCTATTTCTTAAGGTTATAACTCTCTTTTAATTTAATCTTATAATCCTATAAACGATGTTCTAGTAGAGCTTATAAGTTCTCTAGATTCTCGAATAATTCCGCGAATTCTCTATACTATATAGATATTTCGTTATTAGCTTTTATACTAGCCTATAGAAAACTCTTAGTAAGGTGTCCTAGTACCTTAGAAGAGGTAGCGCTAACCTTGTTCTAGCTATATAGTTATAGCTATAATCCTTTATAGTTATATTAGCTAAAAGTTATTATTTAAGCTTTCTAGTTAATATTAGAATTATATTCTCTAATCTATAGTATACTAAGTATTACGTTCTAGCTTCTAATCTTAATAATATTAAATTATATATCTAAGTAGTATTCTTTAATAGTAAGTTTTATTAGAATTGTTTACTAATTAATAACTCTATTTTAATATACTACGTCTATTCTATTAACTATACCTAGGTAGTATAGTTCTATTCTTTTAATAGAGACGTTTAGCTTCTTAAGTACTAATAGAGAGAGGAAGCTACTATCGCTTCTAAGTTAATTATAACCTAGATTTCCTGTTCTCTAATTTTTATAGTTACTATTAACTATCTATCTTCTAATATAGCGTAGATTTCGTTTTTTATAAAATATACTATAAAACTATACTCTCTTTAGCTAATTTCTACTACTTAAGGATTACTTCTCTATAGGTAGAGTATTACTTGTTATAAATTACTTTTAAATACTCTATAAATCATTTACTATTCTATAGTTCTACTATAGTTAGATTGTCGCTAGTAAACTATCTCTCGGATTCCTAGGCTAATATAGATCTTAGATAGTATTATTACTATATAATCACATCTTCTAATATAACTTCTAAGGCCTAGTATTCCTCTACTTATAGTTAGAAGAAAGGTTAGTCTCTTTCTCTCTATAATTTAAGTATAGACTTAAAGATATCTTTAATAGATTATACGTTTAGTTTTCCTTCTATAGTATCTAGGTTACTTTTAAGATTTCTAAATATAATACTTATTAGAAGGTTACTTTAAACTTAAAATCGTTCTAGTACTTCTAGGTCCTACTCTCTATTTATATAAGGGGCCTAAAAGTCTAACTTATTTCTATTAAGGTCTATCTATTAGTTACTATATTTAAAACATTCTATAAATGTCTATATTTCTTCTACTTAAGAGTTATTATTCTAGTTATATTCTACGTTAGACGAGTCTAAGGACTCTAATAATAATTCTAATAATAATAACTCTACTATCTCTATATCTTATTATAAAGATAGACTATATTCTAATTTAGAGCGTCTATTATAGTATTACTTAAGAATAGAGTTATTCTTATCTTCTACTTACGTTCTATATCTATAAGCTTTCTACTCTTTATTAGATAAATTAAATCTCTTAAGTAAGGCTATTTCCTTTCTAGTTATAGTATTCGCTTAATACCTTTCTAAAGAATTAGCCTTCTTACGATAGTTACTTACTCTATAGCTAGATAGGCTATATAAAAAGTAGAGGTTCTACTCGCGTCGTCGGTTTCGTTCTTTCTAGAAAAGGCCTAGCTTTCTAGAAGTCTTCTTCTAGGTAGTATTCACTTATCAATCGTCCTAGTAGTCTAGTTAATTCTATTTATTATATTTCTTAAATTCTAGATAGAGATTAGTTTTCTTAAATTCCTATAGACAGTTGTCTAAATAGATTACTCCTTTAATTATAGTAGTAATATCTTTATAATTAAGATTTTATTATACTATCTCTTTATATAGTTTAATATTAAGTTCTCTATAGAAGAGTTCTATAAGAGTAAGAGAATCCTACTCTGTCTTATTTCTATAGTGTTAGAATTCATTTATATAATTAATTATAGATCTAGTCTAGCGTAGATTAAGTAACTTTCGTATTATCGTTTTAATAGTATCGATGTTACTAAACATTCGTTATATAGTAACCTTGAATCTAAGCTAAGATCTAAACATTAATTAAGTGTTAGCTATACTTTCTACTAAGGCTTTATATATAAAAAAGTCCTCTAGATATAGTTATATCTATTCGAGAGCAGTCTCTCGAAGGTAGAAGATAGTAAAGATAAGCGATACTATACTATTACTATTAAACTTATCTTTATTAAAGTTAAAGTAGATTTCTATTTAAAGTAGAAATAACTCTAACTCTTGTTATTTACTATAGTAGGTGTTAGATAGCTTAACTTATATAGTCTCTAGAGCTTTAACTCTATATAGCTCTAGTATATCTAGTATACTCTTGTTATTATAGTTGTCTAGAGTAGTTATTTCCTAAGACGTAGTAAGCGTGCTCTAGATTAGCGCGTTAACGATACTAGTACTAGAGCTAGTAATAAGAGCGGCCTTTAGAGGTATTACGATTTAAACTTCTAAGCTTCGATACTTAAAGTATAACGATTCTTAAACTAACTAACTAAGGTAACTAAGTATCGCTAGAGTTTATTCTTATAAAGAGGTTTAATTGCGAACTAGGTGTTTACTCGAAGGTAAACTTATTACTTAACTATAAAGCGGTTAAGATAGTAATAATAATATAATATTAAGTTAAGTATAAAGCTTCTATCTAATAGTAGACGTACTAGTCTTATATAGAACCTTCGTTCTTATATTAATTAGAGTGATTACTCTAATTATTCTAATCTTACTTAGTATTACTTAGTTAATTATTACTAATTAATAATAGTTATATAATCTATTCTAGATAAAATCCCTAGATCGCTTAGCTAGTCTAAGCGGTCCTTAATTACTATAAGAGTATCTAATAGTACTTAACCTATTAGAACGCTATCTAGTCTTTACTTATTATATATATACGTGATTTATAATAATAAGCTTATTATAGTATATTAGAAATAAGACGCTTATAAATATATCTACTATAGATCTATAGATAACTTTATAGATCTAATTAATAACTTATAGTCCTCTATTATAATATATAAAGCTATAAAACTATAAGTTAATATCTAAGCTTTTATAAATAATAAAGATAATCTAGAGATATACTTTATAGACTACTACTACTACTATTAATACTAGTACTAGCTAAATAGTATCTATAATACCTCTAGTATATATCTAAATTACTCTTCTTATAGCTAGAATAACTCTTATCTCTATAAGAAGTACTTTATATATAGTAAAGAAGGCTACTAGTTAACTAGATATATATAAGAGAAACGAGATACTACTAGAAAGAAACTTAATAGCTAAATTAACTAGTATATACTCGAGTATAAAGAAGAAGATAATAGTATAGATAATAAGACTATTAAGACACTTATTATCGACTTTAATTTAGATAGTTTAGACTATAATAGACTAAATATAGAGGCTTTTCTAACCTCTTTTAAATCTATAATAGATAAGTAAGTATAAAATATTACTACTAAATTAATAAATCGCTCTTTTATATATATAATTATAGCTTAGAATAGTTAAGACAACTAAACCTTCTAGAGCGCTATAACTATCTTATATTCTAGAATAGATCTATTTATATATCTAACTATCTCTAAAAGATATATATTAAGAGAATTCTATAGTATTATAATTAATATAGAAGCTTCTATAAGGTTAACTATAGAGTATAGCTAGTATCTAGCGTATAGTAAGATAACCTCTTCTAAGATCGATATCTTATAAGCTAGAGTAGTAAATGTCTAGTTTAGTATTAGTTCTATTCTATTACGTAGTTTAATTACTATTAAGACATCTATTAGTAATATAGACTTCTATATTATAAAAGCGAATACTTTATTCTTACTCTACCTTTTAGATATAGATAGTTTATAGATATACTATAATAATTATTAGTACGACCCAGTAGTTGTAACGACGGCGAATATAGGATTCAGGTCACCTTCTCTTTAGAGATAACTAAATCGGTATATTTATTTATTCGTAAAGAGTAAAGGTAGAGAGAGGTAGTACTCTACAAGCTTAAGTATATAAGTAGTAAGCTACTTATATGACCTAAAGTATATAGATCTACTAGGCTCTCGTATAAGGTACTATTCACTAGAATTATATATCGATAATAATATTATAGATCTACTAGTAATAGTAACCACTAGTTTATAGGTAACACGTCGATTTAGCTATCTATTTCTACTCTAGTAGAAATTACTAGAAGTATATTTAAACTACTCTTTTAACTAGAACTCTTACTTTCTTACTAGTACTAAATTATATTATTTATATAGACGATTTAGTTACCTCTCGGCTAAAAAGCTATATAGAGTACTAGAATAGTTAAACTATAAGGTTACTAAAGAAGTAATTAAGTATCTAACTAAGTACTACTCTTTCTATTAGCGATATAGACGATCTCTAGATAGATTTAAGTTTATACTTCGCGAAGACCTTAATTTTAACTATTTAGTATATATAGATATTATATATATTACTAGTAGTCTAGTTCTATATTTAATTAATAAGGTAATCTACTATAAAGCTATCTATTAGTTATAGAATATAACTATAAAGTATACTTAGAATATTTTATAGATATACTAGATTAATATATAACTTAGACTACTAGACTTTATTACTTATAACGCTAGTAAGAACTTTATTAGTAAGGAATATTAATAATATATAGAGTTAATAGCTATAACTATAAAGATAGTATCTATTAAAGTATATTAGTTAATTAGAATTATCGAAAGAGCTTATCTAGTATTAAAGTAGATATATTAAATTATTATAAACGAACTTATAGATAGAACTAGTAAGAAGATTATTCTATAGATAGCTATAAAAGCTATAAATAATACTACTAGTTCTAATAGACTAGTACTAACCCTTCTTATCTATAGAGCCTACTCTTAAATAAGTAACTTAGACCTCTCTATACTATTAGTATTATAATATACGAGTATATCTTATATAGATATTTACTATATTATATAATAACTATAATTGTTCTAAATATCTTAGATAAAAACTTTAAGGAAACTTCTTTACTATAGAAGATTAATACAGTGAATTATTCTTAGAGCTTAGCCTCGAATAGCGGGCTCTAGCTTAGCTTTAGACTACTCATCGGAATATATAAACACCGGGCTACCGATAGTTAACAAATAATCCGACGAATTTCACTTAGGGGGTTAATGATTAGTGTTTTAGGAACTAGTCGTTCTCGCGAGGTACTAGTCACCTCACTAAAGATTCCGGGCGCGAAAGCTTTACGATACTTAAATAATACGTGTTTTTCTCTTTCGTTTTCTTATAAGAATGAAGTCTGGCATTTTGATAGTCGGGAGTTAGTTAACGGCAGTTCTTATCGTAAAGCTTGCTTTCTAGTGAAATATTTTCTTTAGGTTTCTCTTAAGTATATTTTAGTGTAGGAAGGAAAGAGTTTAGTGAATTATATAAGATTTAATTGTTACGGAGTAAAAGCCTTAGAAGCTAAGACAACAGGGTAATAGAAATCATTCTAATATACGTGATCGTAGTAACTCCATTCTTTTCTAGCAATTTGAAACACGAGAAAGAGTGAATTTTTTTGTAGTTGGACCTAAGATTAAATATTTCCAGGTGATTTGTACGTACTTATTATATAGGGATCGACATTTATAATTAACCTCTATGAGCTTGGCGATTATAGAGATATCTTCTCTGGCTCTCATAAAATTCCGCTATAAACTAACCCAGTGGTTGCCACTTTGGTTGATGGAAACCTTATATGATGGACGTCTAGTAGTTATGAGTGCCTTCCTATAGCATTTCGGCCGAGCCATATCGACGTCTCGCACTTAGTACCTAGACTTGGATTATAGTAGTCACACTAAAATCTGATAGGACCATAGCCAATTGGAAGCTCCTAATAATACACGTTCCGCATATTCACTCACATATCAAAGCACTATAGCACAGTAGTGCATGCTTCATGGCGACTTATCTTTTCTATAAATTAGAGTTCTAGCATAAACTTGAACATCAGTAGGACAGATGGTAATCGATGTAAAAAGACCACGTCGTTTGTGTCGTTTCCAGTGCTGAGACCTGTCTTTGAAGACGCTACCTTTGCGGACCGCCCTGTTGCCGTATAATTTTGACGCCGAATGGCTAAGCATTTATTTCTGATTCCAAGGCATATCCGAACTTTGAGGATTTATTTCGACAGCACTTATAAAGTTGATGGAGACTTGGGACTCGATGAGAGATCGCATTGCTCGGATTATTTTTGATTCAATTAAAAGAGATAGCGAAATGCGTGTTTGAGGACTATTGTCGTTGATTGTAAGTTTACTGTCAAAAAGACAACTACATTCAGATGACTAAGGTAAATAGGAAATTTTATACCAGCATAAGGTCCAAGGTAGAGGGAGTTTGATAAGTACTTGGCTGTGAAGTTTGTATTATCGCTTAGAAGTAGTGCTTGTGATGGTAACCCGAGCACGACCAGTGGCAATGCTTTCTTCGCTTTGGAGCAATGACAACTAGATAGAGGACCAGGGACTCTTATATAACTCTTAGCAAGCGAGTAGTGAATTGAAATGTTAATTCTGGGGACAGTAGAAAATTTCTACTCGAGGTTCGAATACTGGTAAGTATTTCTTTTCCTTCCGAGTTTGTAAGAGACTTCTATATTGTTGACATATTCTCGAAATTGTGTTTAGAGGAGAAGTTTTTATTTCGAATCCTTTTTACGAAATTTAAATCTATCGGGGTTGGGGAATGCATGTGAGAAGATACAGGTACCAGGTTAGATTGCGAAGAGAACTCGTGTAATTTTGTTAAGATGAATTAACCCCTCTTCTTAATGGAAATTGTCTTCGTTTCACTTTTGAAACAATCGGCGGAACTCAAACCTCTGTTTTTAGATCGATGTCGGTGGGGGATGGGTAGCATGCTGGAGGGTTAGGGCAATTTCGATCGGGGTTTCTGGATTTCTTTGAAATTCTTACTTAGTGAAGAATCGAAACAAAATCCAACTACTTTGTCAAACCGTAGGCTTCTTGATATACTTATAGCTTTCATAGCCTAAGTACTGTTATTTGAAGTGGTGACTTCTTGTATTCATGACATTCAGAAATAGGGTGAATTAATGCGACGGGGTGTTTATGGCAGTACGAAGTAACCACTGAAAAATGAGGAGGTCCTAGCGGGACAAACCTTATGACCTTCATCGCATCTCATGAAACTATCAGCATGGGTAGTGTGCTCGTCATTTCTACTCTTTTTCTTGTATAAGTTGAATTAAATAAGAGCTTGTCAAGACGCATCACAATGTAACTATCCAACCAGAGGCAAGCATTATAATGCTTAGCCATAAAATAAGATAGGGTTCGCGTGACGGTTATGTCCATGAACCATGTTGGCATTGTGACCCAAGGGTAGAGAGTGTGTTTTGGCTTGTGGGGGAGAGAGCAGCTTCAACTATGCAGGAAACAACAAGGCTCAGTCAAACAAACATATTCTCAGAGGTGAGCGAGTTGTTGTAAATTCGTAAGTTCATCGAATTGAAACTTGAAAACACTTTTCGGGAGCCTAAAGAGTCATCGCGGGCATTTTATTTAAGCACAAGAAGTGAATGATAGTGCAAATTCTGCGCAAAGGAATCCAAGTCATGATCTTTGTACTGGTCCCTCCGAGAGATCTATAATTCCTTGGAAGAGTCTGAATCTGCTGTGATTCCTTGGTTTTGCATTCCAAAGGCCACAAGCTGTCCAGCTCCTGGACAGGGATGGGATACCTGGTTTGTGAGGCAGACAAGAGTTTACGAGAAATGCAACGAGAGAAAACTCGTGGCAGAAGTGAAAGACAAAGAAGAATATCAGAAGCTTCGTGATTCAAGAGAAGGGGATGGTCTAGAAGCTTGAGTTCAACTTCATTTATTGTAATGTGATGGTTTCTCTGAGCTCCTTCAAATCACGAGTCTTGTTTTCTCGTCTCTGAGCAGACCAAATGTATCACTTGAATACGAATTGTAACACTCATTTGACCCTAAAGCATTCAGAAAATGTGTAACTCTATTCGCACGGCCGGGGAAGGATATATAAGTTGGTAGATTAACTACACTTGAATAAAATTACGAATATCCCAACTACCTCTTTTGCACTAACGCTGATCAGTAAGAAGCCACAGATCAGAGAAGGTAGTTCGATTAAATCTGGTGAAGGTTACTACGGTATTTGTATGTAAACGGGCACAACTTTGAACTGATTCTCTCCCTAACTCTCCCGAAGCTCAAATTCGCCGGTAACCTTACTTAGTACAATAAGAATCGGTGCCACGGCTACGATATAATTGAAGAAGTAGTGCCCATACTAGTTCACTTCGTATATTAAAACCGTGAAGTGTATTTAGGATATTATTTTCTCAGATATAGTGAATCGACGCTCGTTCGAGATACTTCTATTCGAGCCTCTGTCGGCAACAGAAGCCCCTGAAACACTCTACGAAACCATCAAACCCACCAGATTCACTACAACCAAGTTTTAAAACCTGCCGATCTGAATTACAACACTCCAGCATAGCACGACGGGCCGACATCCCAGACATCCTACACGTGAATAATAATAAGACTAAGTATTTGTCGATGAAGACCTTTAGCTCCTTTATTATGAGAACTTCAAGGATCAGGATGAAAACCAATTCTACTCGATCAACAAGAACTATCCACACCCACTTCGAGAGCCTTTACTCACCGGTGGTGCATACCTCGAAACCGATCTTGATACCTGCCGATATGTATCTGCGTGCCTTTACAGTAGAGTGTCAAAAGTCTTCACACCCCCCCCTTGCCAGCCAAGCTTTCTAGACCTAATTAGGCCTTGTTGTTCTCGCCGCTTTTCCAAGTAAACAACACGCTTTCGTATGCAAAACACTACAC
>LKTO01000757.1:0-19999 GCA_001399465.1 Hymenoscyphus scutula
AGATATAAACCTAATAGAGTAGATTTAGAAGTATATAAGGTAATAACTATATAAGAGAAAGAAATAACTAAAGAATAAGGTAGATTTAAAGTATATATAGGTACAGGAGTAGAAGAAGATACTCTAGAAAGTAATAGATAATATAATTAGTAACCTAAGAAAGACTCTCTAGAAAGTTATAGACTATAGAGAGAATAATGATTTCTAGAGATAGAGCTTTAATTTCTACTACTTTTTATATAAAAACACCTAGAATTACATTATATATAAGTAATAGTAGTAAAAAAGAAGAGGTAGAGTAGAAGCGAAAAACGAGCTAAAAATTAGCTAAGAGCGTTTATTAAATACTAGTCTAAGTACTTACGAGATTAAGTAGACGCTTAATATTAAGTTATTAGAGATAAGAACCTAGAAGAGAAGGTATTTATAAGGAACTTAGATTAAGAGAGTTAGGTTAACTAGAGACTTAGTAAGTATATAGTCTTAGTAGAGCGACAGGCGTATAAATATAACTCGACGATAGTCTATAAGTAGGCTAATACTACTAATACTATAGATAGTTTCGAGAAGTATATAGATAGAAGAGAGTATTTTAGAGTTCTAGGCCTATATAACTATAAGATAGACGAAGGTATAATAGAGTATAGTTTATTCTATATTCTAATAGAATACTAATTATTCTACTATATCTATATACTCTACTACTTATTTAGTTTCTTATACTAATTAAGAAAGTTAACTCTAAGCTTATAATATCTATTAAAATATAGAACTTTTAGAAGAGTAAGAGTAAAAGACTTAAATTACTTACCTTACTCTAGAAGAGTAGAGAGTATATTTATAGAACTTTATAATAACTATTTATAGTATCTATCTATTATAAAAAACTCTTTTTTATCGATATACTCGACGAGTATACTAATATCTTATAAGTAGCTTAATATAATAGATATTACTATATCTATTATTAATATCTATAAATACTTAGCTATATAAGTATAAAAATAAGTTAAAAGCCTTACTTACTAACTATATATAAGAGTAGTATATTAAACTTATTTATCTTATATATATTATTAACTAATATAATATTCTAATTAGTCTATATAAGCTAAATTAACTATAGATATATAATAAAGAGGTATTATATATAGTTCTCTAGTATAATATTAATTTTAAAGTATATTTTATAATCTATAAGATACTAAATAAGAGTATTATTTATAGAGAGTCTATATCTTTACTCTCTTTTAAAAGAGATATTTAGATTATATATATTATATAGTTAAAGTAGAGTAGTAGTTATCTTATAAAGATATATAATTACTTAGTCTAGCTTAATTTCTAAATATATTTTAGACTTAATTATTTAAAGTTAGATTCTATTAGATAAATCTATATTATATAAAGATCTAGTCTAGTTTATCTCTACTTATACTAGCTTTCGATATACTAGATAAAAGCTAACTAATTAACTTAGAAGATAGTTATATAGACTATATATAACGATTCTTAAACTAACTAACTAAGATACTAAGTATTACTAGATTTTATTCTTATAAAGAGATATAATCGCGAACTAGTTATTTACTCGAAGGTAAACTTGTTACTTAACTATAAAGCTATTAAGGTAGTAATAATAATATAATATTAAGTTAAGTATAAAGCATCTATCTAATAGTAGATATACTAGTCTTATATAGAATCTTCGTTCTCTATTAGAGTCTCTTACTTAAAGAGAGTCCTAAATATTAAGAACTCTAATAGCCTCTAAGAACTCTATTATATAAGAACTCTATTATATAATTAGTACTAATATAATAAGATCTCGTACTAATAGCTTAATATTATACTAGTGTCTATTAAGGGTTTATATATAAATAGTATTTTAATCTATTAGAACGTCGCCTAGTCTTTACTTATCACGTGTTAGTATATAGTTTATAATACTATACTCTCTACTAGATCTATAGTATAACTTCTATTAAGAATTTATATATTTAAGAGCTACTATTAAGAACTAGTAGCTAGTTTTTCGAGTAGCTATCTATCGCTTACTTGTCTATAAATACTATTACGAATATTTTTTAAGTAGTAGTAGACTATAATAGTTATAATTATATATAATCTTTATTCTAGAACTACTATAGATCTTTATAGACTGTCTAATACGAAAAGTGTAGTAATACTATACTGATCAGGCTTGAATTAAAGTATATAGCTCTTCTTTAGAGCTATATATAGCCTCTAGAGATAGTAGTATAGATGTAAAAGAGATAGTATCTACTAATACTAGCTTAGGTAGTTACTTAGGTGATTATAAGGGTAGTAGCGACGACGAGAGTTGAATGTCCATTTTTGATATATTATTATGTTAAGCGTGTATCAATTGCAGGCAAAATTAGAGTGTTAGTAGATGTAACGAGTAAAGGCGACGTGCGCGTATTTCGGTGGTGGTAGGGGCGTGAAAATTCGTGCTTAGTCAGCTCTAAACTGACGCCCAGGCGTCAGTGTATTGGGACCCACCTAATTTGCCCGTCTGTTTCATTATCTCCCACCCCTCAGCAGGCGTGCCATAATTAGTTACTGTAGTACAACGTTATATGCATGCATGGCATTGCAATTGGTTGGGCTTGTTGGCGCTTAATGATCTCATCCTCCTCTAATAAATCGGACGAGATCTCGAAAATGGGCCCCTCCCACGCTCTCCAAACTGGTTGAGAGGACGACCAACGCGCACGATGGAGAACACCGTTGCTACTAGCCAATCTGGTACAAATGAGAGCATTGCCACGATTCCTAACAGCCCAGAGATCGGGACTTGCTATGACGACGAAGAAGTGAAGGAGACAGACACAGAGGACGCGGGGTTGATCGGCGAACTACAGCCCTTGAATCGAGACGCTAAGGATGCCTTTCACCTCCTAGCACGTCGACGCAATATGGATTTCTAAGGATACCATTGCAATTTTATACGTGTCGGTTCAGCTCAGGCCTCACAGCTAGCCGGATGCTTTGTTTTCTCGCTAAGCAAACTACCCGAATTTTCGCCACTGTACTTACTAGTTCATTCCCTTCTCCATTCGTTGCCCCGTAACTTTGAATTATGTTAGAGTGGTTTTATATATTTACATTGGTAGTAACTCGAATTAGAAAGGTTCCTATTACTGTGACTATATACCTAAGTTTGCCGTTGGGAGCTCGTAAGCGACGTCGTCGGAGAAGCGTCTTCAAAGTAGTAGTGGTAGTGGTAGTGGCGTGATAGTAGTTACGCATAGGAAATATGTACCGCACATAAAGCTTAGGGGTCCAAAGGCCGGAAGAGTATATTTTTGTGGTAGATACACAAAGTTGTACAAGAAAATGTGCGTAATATGTTACAAGCTAACTAAATTCTCGTAAACGTCTAAATATACATACAGGTATTATATATTACCTATTTATTTTTAGTAGCGCAAATTGTATCATATCGTCAAAAAGTGCGAGTTAAACTTGCTGCAAAGTCATTTTTATTTGATGGTGAGTAGGGTCAGTCCAGTTGAGGGGAACGAGTCCTTAGTTATTTTGTATTTATTACTGAGTATAAAGAAAGAAAATACAGTGGTTACATGGCAATGTGGCGCGCGCCAATCAACTTGAATTTTTCTGCATGCATGCACGAGTAGCTAAATATAGAAATACAGCCTCACAGAGAAACGCAGCCTCGCGGAATCTTCCACAATCAATCGACTCATCATATCTGTATATCGAGAAATTCAGAAGAAGCCCAGCATGGCAGAAGCTTTAGGTGTCGTCGGAAGCGCGCTCGGTGTCATATCATTTGGTCTACAAGCCTGCCAGGGCCTTGTCAACTACTACCAATCTTGGAAAGACAGCCGGAAAGATGTCACACAAATGATATCTGGACTGGAAGGCCTAGCATCGACTTTGGAATTGCTGAACGGTGTTCTTTCCAAGGGGGAGTTTCCTGAAAGTCAAGTTGAGAATGTGAGGGCAAGAATCGAGGATTGTGTGGATTGCATGGTGGAATTCAGTGTTGAGTTGAGCAAGGTAGAGGAGACGAGAGTGGGGAGCGGAGAGCGGATGAAACTTCGTCAGAGGATCCGGGAAGGGAAGAAAAGGCTTTTGTATCCGTTTCGGGAAAGCACTATTTTGAAATTGAACGAATCTGTTGGTTTTGTGACGGCGAAATTGGAGCTGGCGATGCAAATTTTGCAATTGTAAGTTGAAAACTGTGTTTTCATGGCCTCTGACTGACTATTTTTAGATCAACCGTACCTCTGATTCAAGATAAGCTTGATAATATTTCGAAAGGGGTAAATGAGTTAGTAAATGAACATGGAGGTAGGTGTTGTCGATTCCAAACTCCTCGAAACTTTTCTCAAAACTAAATTCCCCAGATGAGAAAAGAAGAAGTATCCTCAGGTTGCTGACATCGATACACTGTAATTCGAAGCAAGAAGAAATTTTAAGCAAGCGCGAACTCGGAACAGGGACCTGGTTATTCGAAGATGCCAGGTTCAAAGACTGGCTGTCTGGAAGAAGTCAAACTTTACTAGGTTTGGGTGGTCGTAAGTAATTCAAGATCAATGCTAACCTCCAGAAACTAATGAGAGCTCAGCTGGTGTGGGAAAAACTGTTCTCGCGTAAGTCAATTCTCGATTTTTTGCAATTGAATCATACTCAGTTGTGTTTAGCTCCGCAGTTATCAATCATATTCAAGCCAGATTCAAAGATCAAAACGTCGGCATAGGCTTTATATACTGCAACTACTCAGAAAAGAATACACAAACGATTGTCGAACTGCTGGGAAGTTTGATCCAACAACTAGTAACCAAAAATAAACCCCTCCCAAAAACTTTACTAGAACTTCACCAAAAACACACATTTGCGCAAACACGTCCTAGTTATACTGAGCTATCGGAGGTATTGCAAACGATATCTGCTGATTTCGAAAGCATTTACGTCGTTGTTGATGCGCTGGACGAATGCGACAGCAAAAATGGGACTCAGGGTAATCTTTTGGAGGAATTACGACGCCTGGGCTCTAAGGCTCATACTCTATATACCTCGCGCTACGTCGGTGTGGAGCTCGACACTTATTTCTCTCAAGCGCCAAGAATCGACATTCTTGCTAGTAACGAGGACGTCAGGAAGTATCTCAGAACCGAGATACAAAGCGAGAATAATCTTACTCGGCTTTCTGAAGAACATCAAGGTCTTTCGGAAACGATTGTTGAAGGCATTTTAAGCAAAGCAGCTGGAATGTAGGTTTCTTTCTTTATCTATGAGTAAGAAAGCGGATGCTGATTCGATACAGGTTCCTCCTTGCGCACTTCCATATCAAATCTCTAGCCACAAAACTTCGGGTCAGGCCATTATTGAAAGCGCTCGAGAAACTGGATGAGAACTTGAATACGACATACGACAACGCCATCGAGAGAATTAAGAAAGGGCAGGACCAAGAAAGAACTACGCTCGCTATGAACGTCCTTATCTGGGTGACTTTTGCAATTCGACCATTGAATGTATATGAAATGCAGCACGCGATGGCTGCAATGGAACTCGAGGAAGAAGACCAAGGAATTGACAAAGACGACTTGTACCCCAAGGATCTCCTAGTCACAATATGCGCCGGCTTGGTATTTATTGATGAACACAATATTGTTCGTCTCACCCATTTCAGCACTCAGCAATACCTCGAGACAAAAATGATAGATGAGTGCCCTCGCGCTCAGGCAAAAATATTGAAGGCCTGTGTCAACTATCTTTCCATGAGTTCATTCCTCGAATTTGAGCCCGGTGATACAGCAGAAGACTTCCAGAGACACGAATCAGACTTCAATATCTTGTTGAAGGAATACCCTCTTTTGAAATACTCCTGTCAACACTGGACAACTCATCTAGGGGACGAAGAAGATACGTTGGTGAATGAGATCATTGACCTAGTTCACAACCCAAGCTCAAGAAACTTTCTTCTTGTGACGAGCCATGAGTTATTTTCTCCCCCAGAGACCTTTGATGAAAGGTATGCTCAGAGCAGGAGGAAGGAAACTCTGATGGGTTTAGCAAATTGCTTCTCGCTGAACCCACTGGGCAGCCTTCCACCTCTTTTCAAGGCTGCAATCTTCGATTTGGAATCTATTACAGAGCTGCTTTTGCGATCGGGGGTCGATGCCAATCTTAGGTGGGAGAAAGATGTAACGGCCTTGCATCTAGCAGCCTTCATCGGATCTGAAAAAGTACTTGAGAGGTTGTTACAAAACCGGCCCAAGGTCAACGCAAAGTGTAAAACTAATTGGGGAGGTGGATGGACACCACTCCATCTTGCCTGTGCTCAAGGAGATTCAAAAGTCGTTTCTCTCCTTCTGGACTACGGAGCGAAAATTGAAGCCGAAGATTCGGAAGGGAGAACCCCTCTCATTATTGCAACTCGATGGTCTTGGGGTCCATTTTTCCTCAATACAGCAGATGATTACCATAGCACTGTACGTGAACTTGTCAAGAAAGGAGCAAACGTTCATAAAACAGACTGGAAAGAACAAAATGCCCTGTTCTGGCCCTGCTGTCCTTCAATCAGAGATCTTCTCTTGAGGAAAGGAGTTAACCCCTCCTTGCGAATGTCGGTAGTATGTGCATATCCGGTGGTCATGGGTTCAATATTTCACAGCTTTTGGTCGGAAAATGATGGAGTACTGATTCACGAAGAACTCATCAACTGGCTGGCAATGATTTGTGAAATGGCACATTACCCCAGTGTGCCTCGAACCCGACGAGGTTATGAGAACACCGTTACATTCTCAGGAGAAGTTCAATATACGAACCAACAGACATTGCTACTATACGTAAGTCTTCTACTTCTATCATGTATGCTTCTCCCTGACTGGCTCGCAGATTCCACCGGATCTTATCATTGAGGGATTACAAGTGCTCGAAAGTGAAAGCTCTACCGTTCCCGATGATTTGTTTCCTGAGAAGGGCATTATTATTGTTCTTCGGGGCGATGGAACAGCGTTCCTGATAATAGAAGAATGTTAGTTCAAGAACGGCTTGTGAATAATACTGGCTGGATATTGTAAGGTCGCTTCCCGAAGTTGTAATGGAATAATGGTGATCTAAAGGAATATTGTAGCAATATATTTTGCTGGTAATTTTTGAAGAGCTAGTAGATCACCATCACAATCCCGCCCCTCAAGCAAAAGCCTCCCCCTCCCCCTCCTCATCAACCCCCAAAGATACCTTCCCATACATCTTCCCACTCTCCAACAAACTATGCGCGTCCCTAAGATTATCCACAGTAAACTTCATCCGTTTCGTCAAATGACACTTAACCACACCCTCATCTACCAACCCAGCCATCTCCTCAAAAATCGTCTGATAGAACGCAACATCCGTCCGATGAAAAGCCCGAGTGCCCAGCCAACACCAAGCAAAAGTCATGGATTTAGACATAAACTGCGTCCCATACATACTAAAATCCGCCTGCACGATAGAACATACCCTGGCAAAGGGCGCTGCGATCTCACCAATGACGTGAATATATTCCTCGGTTCGACCGACGATGAAGACGTATTTGAGAGGGATATCGAGATGTAATTCTTCCATTTGTTTTTGTAGGTCTAGTCGATGGTTGAGGACATGTGTAGCACCCATTTTCTTGGTGAAAGCTATGGTTTCTGGGCGGGAGGCAGTGGTGATGACGACTGGGAGGGCGAGAACCGAGCGCGCGATTTGACTTGCTACTGCTCCGACACCACCTGCGCCGTTGATGATGAGGATTGCGGCTTTCTCGCCCTTGGTGATTCCGAGAGACTCAACGAGGGAGACATAGGCTGTTGCATAAGTTAAAGGCATTGCAGCCGACTCGACGAAATCGAGAGTCTTAGGCTTGAAACCACATTGTTTCTCATCGACGAGTTGAATTTCGGAAGCCGCGCCTTGGAGAGTAGGATTGGAGACGTAGAAGACTTCATCGCCTGGCTTGAAGCGTGTGACATCTGGGCCGACTTGGAGCACGATTCCTGCTCCATCCATTGCGATGATGTGTGGCAATTTTGGGGCATGCTCGTAATAGTCTGGTGAGGTCGATAGTTAGTGTGGTTCTTTTGGGGGGGGGTGGCTTGAATCCGTCAGAACGTACCTGGAGCATCATCGTATTTTCCTTGTCGGATTTTGCAGTCGATTGGGTTGAGGGAAGTGGCTTTTACCCTTTGAGAGAGTTAGTTACTCGAGGCTTTGATGATTGAAGGCGAGGATCAACCTACTGAATGAGCAAGAGGGTTCCTTGAGGACTTTGAGGCTCGGGTACTTCCAGAGCAATCAAGTTCTCGACCGCTCCATATGACTTGACTCCAATGGCCTTCATTGTTGATATGTCGATTTGAGGTCGCTGTATAACTGTGGTGTGATTTTTGAGTGACTCTTGAGTGGCTGTTGATTGTTTGGAGTCTAGAGATGCAGCGACTTTGCACCTTTATACAATACCCAAATCCCGGGCTCACCACTGCGGCAACCATTTCAATTTACTGCGTGCAGTCTCCTCGTTACTCATCCCAGTTTTGTCCTCGGCCTGCTTCAGTTACTCATCTCGGGACTTCAATTAACATCCCATTGATCCCAAAGTAATAAAAAAACGTGAGCAGTCTCGGCAAATATATGATTACTGAACATGCAATTGGATGACTTTGGGCCACAACCGAGGGAAGACAAACTAAGAAAATGAACGACTACCCACGAACGGCATTTGATAAAAAAATTTCAAGAATAAAAGACACGAATCATGAACCACATGGTGGGGTGTGTCTTCCAAAGGCTGAATGCAGCAACATACATCGAACGCCATGCAGACTAGTGAGCAAACGATGGAAACCCATCAATGTAATGAAGGGATACATTGATATTAAATAATAGTTACAATCATAAATTCGTCTAAAAAGTTCAACGAAACAGTGGCACACGGCTTTTCCACGCCTAGTCAGCTGACCTGGACATATGAACTGAACTTACCCCACGCATTTTCGGGTCAAGATATTGCCAATAAAACGCCTCAAATTATTTCTCTTCAAGGGTTGTCCTTCAAGTACATCCGCAGCCCTGAAATGGTCCACCATAACATGTTCCGTTTACACCGTCGCAATTTGAACACGGTCCCAATATCGATCCACACAACGTTAGACACGGGCACCCACGGAGATCTCCTGTTGTACAAGATCCGTACAAGAGCGTTTGACTGTTGAACCCCTTACAGCCAGTGGCATCGCATTTCCCCATGGGCGTCGTAGTGCAGCTAGCTGCAGTGCCAGTTGATGAGGCGGTAACGGAGGATCCGGATGCAGAAGTTTTGGTCGGGGCGGAGGAGGGGGTGGCGAGGTTTATGGTGGATGTAATTAAAGTCGATTCTGATGTTGACGGTGAAGAGGGTTTAGATGTTATCGGTACAACGGTAATTTGATTTAAACCTGGCCCCGTCGTAGAGGCTGACGATAATGCTGCATTGCTACAGTGAAATTATTAGTGTGATGTCTCTGGGAGGGAAGAAGTAAATACATACCTTTTATTTTGAGATACTTTCTGAGACAAGACCCCAATGACAGCGATCAGTGCTACCAGTAAAGCAACAACAAAAAAACCGAGAATTATCCACAATGTCCGCCTTTTTAACCCAAATATCCCCCTATCCTGAGCCTTTTCTTCTTGGAATGTTGATTCTGGTACATAATTGGTCATGCCGACGTAATATTTCTCGGGTTGGTTGCTGTAATGATATTCTGGAGCGGGATATTTCTCCGTTGTAGCGGTATTTGTAGCGGTATTTAATTCGAGACCTTCGCCTGCGAGATTCCGGGAAGAAGTACTCATTGTAATATCGGTGTGTTAAGGTCGTCTGTCCTCGACAGGAAGAAAAAACCGAGATATTGTGTGAAGCAGAATGGAAGACGTGACGTTTTATTGAAAGGTGCTACTAAAAGCCTGACTCGCAATTGATGAAGGATATCAGTCGACAATTACTTCGTGATTCGAACCAAGAGGGGGCAAGGGGCAGAGCTTCCTTTTGAATATCCACGAAAACCTGTGGATCCAAGGCTGGGTTACGACCATCCAGAGCCGCGCGCAGGTGTTACCCAGTAGCGATGATCCAAACCTTGTTTGGCTGAGGGGCAATAAGAGCCAAGAAAACCTAGGATCCGAATCCTTTATTTGCTCCATCCGGGGGGTGATTGGAAGCTGTGCATGAAAGCCTATATTTTCGTCTCGCAAATATACTAAAGGGGTTTACCCCAGCCCCCAAACATGCTATCTCAACGCTTGTTGATCTCTTAACTCCCTGTGAATTTCCATGTGGTGGGGCTCTTTGTGCGGCGTAGCACCCCTGAATTAATCTGCCAAAACGTGGGAGAAGCTTGAAAATGGAAAACCCTGAAGTCATGCTATTGGGTAAAATACAACTCTGTGCAATATCTTTCGTTGAGAATCATTGTGGATACTGGTATCTGTCATCCTTTACGAGCAGAAAATTAGGTCTTGGTCGTAACTCCAAACCATCGTAAGGCTCAAATTCAGGTCGATCCTTGGGTGCACGTACCAGAAAACGGTCTGCTTAATGGGGGAGCCTTGTGAGTGAAGACAGCATCAACACGGTACGGAGTGTACGTCCGTACTCCGTATGCATTAAAGGAATATTCCCATCTTGGTCAGTGGGAGTAATTGTTAATAGTACATTCTCGCCATATCCTCTGATGATGTCGACTCCAATCCTCTTCCCGGAACGTGTGCGGCCAGTCATATCCATTTTGGAGGATATTTTTTGCCTTTTCATACTGTTCTCGAGTCAGTAAGAGGCTCACCGTCTTTCAAACCCTCCGGTAAATTGGCTTTTGGTATATCAAGCCTCAAAGAGTAATACAACGTAGATGGAGTGCCCATCGGGGAAAGGATAAGGATTTGAGGACT
This sequence comes from Hymenoscyphus scutula, assembly GCA_001399465.1. NCBI lineage: Eukaryota > Fungi > Ascomycota > Leotiomycetes > Helotiales > Helotiaceae > Hymenoscyphus > Hymenoscyphus scutula. Next base: position 10,951 of record LKTO01000757.1, read on the forward strand.
TATGGGTAGCACATACACCAGGATCACCATGAAGGGCGATATGCTTATTGCCTTCAATACCCCAAGGAAGCCATTCCAGAGACTTGAAGCGGTCTGCTAACTGGGATAGGGCAGCAGGCGCATGGACTGGTTGCACAAAGATGGCTTCATTGAGTGGTTTTCCTGATTTGGGCTCTGAACTTGCGGTTGGTAATATTGTACGAATACTGTCTATTTTCAGTCAACCGGTGCTTCTTAATCATTTAGAAGGCTTTGCGGCTTACTATTTTTTGTATCCAGGACTAAGCTCCCAGCGGCTGTTGAGCCCAGTCCTCGTACCAAGATGATATCTTGGGGATGCAGTAGGACCTCAGCCGTACCATTTGGAGGCCCTCTACCAACCTTCAGCTCTTCGTCATTGGTGTACACGACAGCGCGGGCTTTTGGGATCAACTCAAAAGGGCTTGATACCTCGAGATTGATTGGATATGTGAGTCTTCTCATGAGTGATACAACATGAGGATCAATACCCAAGTCTGAAGACAGTGATTCGTTGATCTTGTGCCCCGAAGGTGGTGCGTATGCAATCGATCCTACGGGAATATAGCTGAGCCTCGTGAGAAGACGATATATCTCGTTGATCTTGGAAACAATGGTAGCCTCGTCGTAGAGAGTGTTGTCAGCAGCTGGAGAGTCAGAAGTTGACTCTTGCGGACCGTAGTACCAAAAGAGAAACACTACAACGCCGCCAAAAATACACCCACAAAGCCAGTCCGGAGGCAGTGCGAGTATCATGGTCGGAATGAAGCTATACTAGCTATACGCAAGACTCCTTGGATAGTCTTGGTGTTGAGAGGAAAGGTCAGCAGGAAACGAAGCGAAACGGAATCTGTCCCTCGGCTTCTTTTGCCGAGTCAAACCCGGATCGGACCCTTCAGCGTCATGGCGTGTTTTCAACCTCATTTTTAGACTGTTTACACCGAGATCCCCTTCTGCTTCTACTCTTACAAATAATATACATTATGCGACGATAGAATTCAAAAAGAGGCATACCCCTCTACCTTAAACATAAAATGAAACTCCGGCGCATTCCCAGCGCCACCTTGGGGCGACTCCTCCGCGACCGATTTCCCAGTCGCGCAGCAATAAAACAACCAGCTCAAGGAAAATGCACTCAATGCCGCGAATACTCTCACGAAAGGTCGCTGAGAACAAGTCATGTGCTTAGAGCGAATGCGGGACTGAGAAATGGGGGTTTGGCGAACTTGCAGAGACAATTACTTGTGTGGCCTGCGGTGTTTATTGCTGGCCAGAGGAGGAGTCTGGCGACTGTGCAGAATGGTAGGCCAACCTTGTCTGGGTGTAAATCAGCTGCTAATTTGAGATATAGTAAATCTAGACGATCGTGGACCTATGCAAGAATATGATCATCGAGTTACTTCTGGGCGATTGAGGGACGATGAACATCAGAGAGGTGGGGGAAATCCGCAGAAATAAAACACAGGCGGCAATTGCTAACAACTCCAAAAGGCATCATACAAAACCTACAGCACCTTCACGATGAGCTGCGATATTACAAAGCGCCTCCCATTATCAAGCCCACCCTAGAATCCCTCAAACCAGAACCCGTATCGATGTTTGGACGGGTGTTTGGCAGCACACCCAAGGAAAAGAAGCTTCAAGAGATCTCCGAGAACCTTCCTAGGGGACTGTATCTCTTTGGTGATGTGGGGAGTGGGAAAACAATGTTGATGGATATGTTCTACGAGACGCTTCCAAGCAGTGTCACTTCCAAAACGAGGATACACTTCCACAATTTCATGCAGGATGTCCACAAGCGGTTACATAAAATGAAGATGGAGCACGGGAACGATATAGATGCGATACCTTTTATCGCTGCTGATATCGCTGAACGGGGGAATGTTCTTTGCTTTGACGAGTTCCAATGCACAGATGTGGCAGATGCCATGATCTTGAGACGGTATGTTGCATTCCTTGCCAAATCAATATATCAAGCTAAACATCTTGCAGCCTCCTAGAAGCTCTCATGTCTCATGGAGTAGTTTTAGTAACGACTTCCAATCGACACCCAGATGACTTGTACCGAAATGGTATTCAACGAGAATCCTTCATTCCATGTATACAACTCCTCAAAAACCGACTTCATGTCATCAACCTCGATTCTCCAACCGATTACCGCAAAATTCCTCGCCCACCATCTGGGGTGTATCACGCACCCCTCGATTCACACGCCCCAACCCATGCCGAGAAATGGTTCCGCTTCCTGGGTGACCCACAACAAGACCTACCCCGCTCAGAAACCCAACACGTCTGGGGCCGAGAAATCCACGTCCCCAAAGTCAGCGGACGAGCCGCAATGTTTACCTTTGACGAACTAATAGGGCGACCAACCAGCGCCGCAGATTATATCGAGCTGATGCGTAGCTATGACTCGTTTATTGTCACTAATGTCCCGGGCATGACACATCAGCAACGCGACCTTGCACGACGATTTATCACGTTTATTGATGCCGTCTACGAATCAAGAGCCAAGCTCGTTTTGACGACCGCCGTTCCACTTACTCAACTCTTCTTGTCTAAACAGGAGATTGCGGATAGTGTTAAGAAAGACGGCGAGGATAAGAAGGGCCAGGCGGAGGGTGAGGATCTGGATGATACTATGAGGATGATGATGGATGATCTGGGGATGAATATGAATGCGTTGAAAAACAGTTCCATCTTCAGTGGCGACGAGGAACGGTTCGCTTTTGCGAGAGCCTTGTCTAGATTGAGTGAGATGGGGAGTAAAGAGTGGATCGAGCGAGGCATGGGATTGGAGAAAGATGGTGGGAAGAAGGAGAGAGATGATTGGGCCAAGACGAGGAGTAAGCAGTTTGAGGATAGGTATTGAGTGAGGCTATCCTCGACCTTTTCTGCACGATTCGCACTGTTACATTTTGGATTATACACAATGTAGATAGAGATAATACCCCCGTTGTATACAGTACCCTCGTCTAAGCTTCCCCTGTTGCTCTTGCTTGTCCTACAGTACAGTACGGAGTATCCCAGCCAATCTCGAGGTTCCTGTTCCTGGTTGTGTCACCTCAAAAACTAACGCGCTAAACCCTATCCTCTTGCATATCCCCCTCCCTTCTCCCCAATATATTCTTTCCTCAGGTAGCGAACCATGCACGATACTCCTTCCATCTCAAGTACAGTACTGTGACCTATCGGACCTATACTGTACGCTCCGTATGCCTGAGGTGCCGTATGGAGAAGTTGGGGGGGTTAGTTGAACCCACAACCTACGAGTACATTCTGGGTTTCTGATAGGATATGAATGGCCGGGGCACCTGGACCAGAAGGTGTTTTACCCCCCTCGAGCGGTTTTCTTTGGTCTTGGTTGGTGGCAGGAGGGCGTTTTAGTGGGGAGCTAAATTCTTCGATGTGCAACAAAGATGTGCGTGTTGTTTCTGTTTTAGGGATGGGTTGATGGAGGTATGGGGTTTGGGGAGGATTCTGTGGAGTTTGGGGGTGTGGTCGAGTCGAGGTTCTGGGGGGCTTATTTGTCTTGGGTGCTTGGGTCTCGCGTGGTGGGTTGGGTTGGGTTGGGGATGAGGGATGAGAAAGGATGAGAAAGGAGGGATTGTTTGTGGGGAACCTGGTTTTGAGGATTTGGGGTTTAAGGCTGGGATTGGGAGTGTGTATCGTATTCTCTTTTCCTTTGTTGTTGAGAGGTTGGTTCTCGTATTTGTGCAAGGCTGTGGGTTGGAGTTGGGGAGTTGGTGTTTGGAGTGGGAATGTTGGATGGCTGAGGAGAGAGCCTGGGAGTGAGTTTGGGCATATGTTGTGTACTGCTCCTCTGTTCTTCTACAGCTCTGTGCCTGAAGATGACTGATATTATGGTGTCTGTATTGTTGGAAAGAGGCCTCAGAGGATTGTGGGAGGGTTCGTATGTTTCAAGTGAAAGGTCCGATGACTTGCTTTTGGTTGGTACTGAGGACCTTTTTGTTTTGAACAAAACACCTGATATATTGGAGTCAGGTGGACTTCTCACTCTTTTTACAGTGTCCAAGACGAGCTCTCGGTTTTCTGTTGCTACTTAGTTCGATCTTCATTCATTTTGGAAGGCTCGTGAGATGAAAAGCCACAATTCAATAACAACCACGTTGTTATTGAGAGAATTCTACGATATCGTCACTCATTCAACGACACCTGTCACAGAGGGACGGCCCGCAATTAATCACCTTGCTGCATTGCTTCTGCATCTTGACGGAAGACGGAAGTCCGGAATTCAGTTCATCGAAATCGGTTAGGATGGTGGAGGCTCTTCTCATATTTGAAATACCCCTTACTCAACACCAAAAACTACAATTAAGCTCTATTTTATAGAACTCCCACCTCCGAAGTATCGAACATTTCTTTGGTAAGGCTATCGATGTTCACGAGGTTGGATGAGGGAGAAGTGACAAGGATGAGCAGATAAAAATAGATTTCCAACTTTGTCAGCGAAAAAGCGGTGCTGTGCAACACCCAAAACAGAACGAAGGATTCGAGTGGCCTGGATTAGGCGATGATTGACGCTGCGGACTGCGATTTGCGGTAATACTTGACTTGTTATACAAATGATCTTTTTGTGTGACCTGAGGATTTCATTGATTGGGTTTCCTTTGAAGCTTTACTTTATAGATTTGAAATCTGTGTTCGAAGCTGTGGTGGAGTGGGCAGGTTTTCTTGACTGCACGAGACTGGACGAGGGGATTGCTTCTGGAGCGAAAGAAGCGAGATTTCTGTGTGCTCAACGAGCTTCACACTCTGTTTTATTTTAAGTGCTTTTTTTGAAGAGACTTCAGGAGGGAACTTCCAGTTCCACGAGCATTTGAGATATCCTTCAAATCTGCGGAAAAGCCGGAGTGAGGGTTTTTAAGAAATTCTTCAACAAAAGCTCGGAGGTGACAGCCGTTTTATAGTTATCAGAGTTTTTGAATGTGGAAATGAAGACCTCGTGGTAATGTCGCATATCGTGTAAGCCCAGATATATGATTGGTCTTTCGGTACGAAAGGGGATGACTTCGCACAATCGCTCAACCCTGCGATTCAATAATTGGAGATGGTTTTGTCGAATTGAGATGAGTTATCATGGGATATTTGGGTTTGGTAATCTGACCATAGATAACTAAACTCCGACTTATTCGTGATTTGTTTACGAACGATCCTTACCCTTCTCGCAAGAGTAGGTAGTCTGTAGCCTGACTGTAACGCCGTACCAAAGATGTCCGACTTGTCGTAAAAATAGGCTTTGGATTGACTTTCTCCACTCGGTCTTTTGGGGATTTGGATCTCGGTGCTCAGGTCGTTGGTTGGTCAAGTCGTGCCCCATCGCGAACCTCTTTAGCGTACAAGCGGTCGACCAGCAAGGAGCTTCCAAGAACACCAGGGACACAGGGCACCAACGAACGACTTCCATCCTGAAGGATTTGAAGCTATTCCCAACTGACTCTGGCCACGCATTCTCGACTTCGTGCTCCGATCTCGTCGAGTTTGAGTTCTCGTCGGTAGAGTATCGGGGAAGATACTTTTTCTCCCTGTTTCAAGTTCTTCTCTTTTACACTCTGGAAGTTTGCGGCCTGGGCTTCAGGTATGATGTGCCCTGAGATTAGCCATCTGTCTCCGAACCGCTGTGCCCGGAGCAGACATGGAATCGCAGCACAGCCCGCCAACGAGAGCAACGCTCGCCCGTTCTGGTCAACAACTCCCCTGCTATTCTGATCCTTTGAGGGTGGAATAATGGTTCTCCATCCAATCGGGCATTTTCCACCACAAGGCACGACAGGCACCCCCCTTCCCCTCCAAGGCTGGGCCAGGTTGGGGAGTTAGAAAGGAGAGGGGGCCGTTTACCCAGGCGTCAGGGTCAGGTTGGTTGTCAGTTTGCAACCTTCAAAACCCACCTCACAGCCACTACTTGTACGGCGCATGTTTTTGGCTTTCGCGATCGTGTGTTCTTGTCCAAGGTGGCATCTCCCTTCATTTCTGGTGCTACTTCTCTCTCTCTAATTTCGTTGTCCGTCGTTCTTCATTTTCTTTCTTTTCTTTCGTCTATTCGCGATGGCTATCGCAATCAATCTTTTCACCATGCCATCTTCCTCGGTTGTCCTCTTGTTCTCACTGGTATTGGGTCTCACGAATGCGATGCCTTGGGCTGAACCTGCGAAAACGGCGGCGTATGTGGCCGATGAATGGACGCCTCGACCGACGGGAACGCCCAATGATCCAGCGAAGCTATTCAAGAGAGCTTCGGTAGCTGTGGCATTGTGTGGATGGGCTGGAGGGAATTTGGCGTATCCAGCGGAATGTGCCAGTGGATCATCTTGTATCCACGATACAATGCACGCTGTTATAGGATGTTGTACCACAGATGGACCATGTACACAAGGAGTCTATACCTCTTGTATAGACAATAAGAGTCCCGGCTGGGCAGCAACATCAGCTATTGTGAATGATGGTGTTGTGAAGTGGTGAGTGGGATGGGAAATCCGTGGAAGACAAAACTAATAATTTCCAGTGCCGCGAAGGACTTATGTTACCAAAACTCGTTTCAAGGAGGATACTCGCAGTATTTGTGTGGAGATCCAGCTTCCGCTACCTCGATCGAAACCGCATATATTGGTCAACCATCGGATGTCAGAATACAAGTGGTGTTCACAGGTGTGACTTTCAACGCCGCACCCGTCGGTTCATCAGGAACTGTACGCTCATCGGGTGCACTGACAGTTGCTCCTTTTGCTACCGAGACGACAGTGATAGGAGCAGGAAAGGTATCTCCAGTCTCGGCCGCTCAAGGAACCGCCCAAGCTCCAACAGGATCGAGTGCAAACCCGGGAACGGTAGCAGGAGGAACAGTTGCTGGTATAGCTGGTTTTGCTTTAGTAGGGGCTTTTGGTTTCTGGTGTCTTCGTCGTCGTCAACGACACGACCAAGGCAGGAGAAAGTCCTCGTTCTTTAAGTAAGTGATTATTAAAGCTTGTGATTTGGGTATATATGTTAACAGAAACCCCAGTTCGAGAAAGCGAGATATTTTCGGACCACGCCCAGCTTCATTTAAAGCAGTCAGGCAATCCAATTTGGACGACATTGTTTCGCCCATGACGGGCCATCCTGATAATGCACGCAATTTTTCAAACGACACCTCCTATCAAGCGGCTGGAGGACCAGGTGGAACGATGCATAGACCAGGAGCTTCTTTCTCCACGATAGCACAGTCAAGTCCATTTGCTGATGAGCACCCTCAAAGGCCATCAGTATTGCCAGACGACTTTGAAGATGTTGCCCGCAATAACCCATTTTCCGACAGAAACGAATATCATGTGGCCCCTAAGCCTCTTTCTCAACGCTCACGTTATTCCGGACCATCTCGAAATCAAACTCCCTCTCCAGCACCACCAGAGGTTACTCGCGAGCAAAGCATGCCCTTAGTGGACGAGCAGCTAGTAGACGAGATTGATGACTTCTCCCGCTCTTGGTCGGAAGCAGTACGAGAACACCACAATTTCGATCACTCAGATGCGGAAAGCGATCATTCTCGACCACAATTTCATTCCGCCACCGCACTCGCAGTTCCTCACGGCAGAAGCTCAGACCGAGATGCCCGATCCGAAGCTCTCCGCGAAGCTAAACTTGAATCTTTCAAACAAATGGCACATCCAGTTCAAACGGAAGACTGGGAACCCCCTCATCTCCGCAGTGTCAAAAGTGAAATATCAAGTATGCATAACACATCCGTTCACCAACAATCACGAAATATCACCGCGCCCGTACCTCATACATACCACTACGCAACTAACTCGAGTAACTCCAACGTCTCAAGTTTACGAGGAACTCCCACACCCATGAACCAGGCATCTAACCTCCAAAGACCTGTTCACCCCTTAGAACGCGAAGCTTATCGGCAGAGCATAGAAAGCGGCTCGGGAAGAGGCCGATCAGACAGCGACGACACAACATATAGCGACAACGCCGCATTCTCACGCCGACAATCCCAAACATCACTTCGTCCCATCCCACCCCCAAAGTCAAACAAAAGTGATTCCACACCCGCAACCACAACCAATCGTACATCCTTTGGCCTCACCGGTGCCATAAGCGAAGCTATAAGCGACAACGACGGCTGGCGCGGCTCTGGCGGCCGAGGATGGTCACCCGCCTGGTCAGGAATAGGAGGAGGATGGCTCGAAGGCCAGAGTGGAATGGCAATGAGCACCCTAGACGAGAATCGCGCGTTGGAACCTAATAATACCCAACCCGAAGGTCCAGCGGAATTACCGGGTGAAGGAAGAGCGGCGCCTACTCGGGGACTAGCGAGTCTGAGTTCTCAAAGGGCCTCTACGAATAGGAAACCTGTTGGTGGGGTGCCGATTTTGAGTAGTCCTCTTCAGTTACAGACTGAGAGGGGGAGGAAGGGGACCTTTGGCGATTTGTGATTTTGTGAAGGATGAGGGCTGTATATTAAGGATCTACATATTGGTTAACCAGCAGATACGCTTGGTTTTCCAGGACGGTGTTTGGGCTACAGAGTAGCGGGCGTTTTGGAACCTGGGATCAGGTGTGCTTTCGAAACCACAGATTAGTTAACTTATCCTAATTACATAATTCAAGAGTTTATCTTATTCTGCTTCCTCCGATAATACTACCCGTGGTTAAAGTGAAGAAAAAACTAACTCTGGAAACAGGAGTTTGAAGTTCTAGTAAAATACGCAAGTACGTGTATTTCTATTTTCTCACAATCACACCTCAAAACTCCCTTGAACCAATATTATCATATTTCTACATCTAAGAATAAGCTCTTTCCTCTCTCTATCCACTCAAGTTTAATATTTTCCAACTACACACTTTCCGATCGCGAACGTATGAAGATAATCTTCCACCTCAAAAAGGGTGTAATACGCACACTTACTCACTCAACTCACTCTCTCCCTTCCCCCCTTCCCCCTTCCCCCCTCCCAACCCCTCAACCCCTCAACCCCCATCTCCATCTCACAAACCATCACCCCAACCTCCCAGGCTGAGCCCCAAC